>JAIPRK010002719.1:0-14325 GCA_025469195.1 Chaitophorus viminalis | reverse complement strand
CATAATTTATCTACTCGAACATAATTGAATTATAAGTACCTACCTATATATTATTGATAGAATAGGATTTTTATATAAATACAAAATCAAGTAAAGAATACAAAAATTGTACTAAACGAATATATTAATTGATTTAAAAATTATATGACTTAAATTAGAACTTTCTTAACAAATATAACAAGTGCCCGTGTTAACTAATGAAATTATTTTCACTTATACACTTATGGTGAGATAATAATACAATTGTAATATTTTAATATATTGTATCCCGCAAATATCAAGCAGCCCGGTTTATAATATAAAATCTTACCGCTGTGTTAAATTAAGTTCTACGTGATGTATACACGTATTACTAACGTTTTTACAAGTAGATACTCTTACTTGTATAACTTAACCACGTATCAGTATATTATAGAATCTCACTCATCATAATATTGTCCTTATCCAAGAGGAATTTCAAAAAGAAATCAAATCTCGGCACGGGGCAGTATGACAATATACAGACCAGTGAAATTTCCTAGATACGGATATACGTGCATAAGTATACATTACACGCAGATCGTTGAATACGCATATTTCGGATATGTCATTGAGATGAAGTATGTTATTATGCGTGAGCCGTTCATGGGAATACTTACTGACAATAATCCGTAAACACACGCGTAGATATTCTCATATGGGCGCTGAATTATCGTACGGTCGACAGGCTCGGAAAGACTGACCCCCCGGAAACCGGTCTCGGTCATGTATAACCAAGGGTTAAGACGCATATTCCCAATCATTCGTGGAAGAAAAAAAAATTAATAAAAAATAGAGTGGCGCTATAATATTATATACTACATATACGCGTATAATCGATCGAACCGTTCTTATATTATTGTCGCACGGACGTAAAATACCCGTAATACGTGTATATATAAATAAATAAATATATATAGATGTTATATGAGTATATGTACACATAATGTATGTTCATTCGTATATTATGTATAGGATTTAACCTTATTTGCATCACAATGGTCGGGGTTTTATACATATTATATTCGCACGCGGTACGTGACACCGTACCGTCGGCCTGGATTCGGTTCTAGTTTTCGAGCTTACAGCCCATGTACGGTTATATTATAATATATTATTATATCATTATTGTTTTCGGAACCACCGATACCGCTGTCATTATAACGAATCGGGGCTCAAGATTATTTTTTTTCGGCGCACGTCCGGCCACTGTTGGAAGACACTCCGAAAACCACTCTTTATGTATACCCATGTCTTTTAGGTAGGTACGCAATTAATGAAGTATATTATATTATTTGTTAAGTACGATGTAAACGTTGTATATTTTGGTCCAATGGATATTAATTGTGGCCGTCGAATTGTCGGATTGTACCGGTGGATATGATATAATGCTTTGAATAACAATCCATTTGATTAGAATATTAAATAAAAGAATCGCATCAAGAATTTCGGAGTTATGAGAGAACATAATGAAAATGATCGGAAGGGCTCATTCCGTTCTTTAGCTCTGAAGGTATAAAGATTTCATAAAATCTTGATGGATTACGGATGATGATACGGCAGTACACTGAGTGTGTACTCTTTTGATTTTTTTTTATAAAAAAAAGTCATGTTAGTTGTTTAAAAATGGTAGTGTCATGAGGTAACGTACATAAAAAAAATAAATAAATAAAAAATAGAGTTGAATTGAAAATTTCTTGAGGTCCACTAAAAATATCGAATCGACCTAATATTACAATACATTAGTACGTGTAGACGTCTTGGATGGCCAGTGGCGTACGCGCATTACCGAAATCTTAATAACAATAATATTAATAAATGTTATCGCGTTCGTAAAATAATAATATTATCATCCTGATTTAAACTGTGTCCATATTATAATAAAATTATGATAAAAAATATGTCATATATTTTTTATTACATGCGATACTATGGATGTTTAGAGGATAAAAAACGAAAATCATGGAACGATCATTGCGCACGTTGTCACCAAGTACATATATACGTGTATTCAGTGTATTCACCATAAACTATATGTCTAATACCTATTCATATGCATATTATAATATTATAGGCCATACTATGGGGCCGGTGGCCGGTTCTCGTTTCCGGTGATAAATCGCTAAACAAAATCGGACGATAAATCAACGGGCTGCGAAGTATTATCGCCGGACGTGTGTGCACGTGTGCCGGAGTCCACCATCGCCGCCGGTTAGTCGCATCGGTCAACTGCAAAACAGTTGTCCCCCCTCGCCATTGTGCAGGTAATGCTGTGCAAGCCAAGCCATGAGCTCACACAAACATATTACAATACATGCACAATATATATTATCGTGTATATGTTTTATGCGTGTGTACATGAAACACGGGCACGTCTACCGGGGGTCCTCGTTGATCGTATAACTTAACAGGGGTCGCCAACCAGTCGATCGTTACAAAAATTAATTTTATTCATATTCAATGGTAATTTTACCATTATTGGTCGATAGCGTGATAAATGATCGGATAACGTATATATAATATATAATAATCATATTATTATAATTATTATTTGTTTATTTATTTCTTTGGTATAAACGCCCAGGTGGGCTCGAGTACAGTGACAATAAAATATATAAAATAACATTGTTGGAACAATAATTCAAGTACAATATTAGTATAGATTAAGTATATGATATTAAAATAAATTTACAAAATATATAGATATAATTCTAGTGATTTGCATTAAGCTGCTGAAAACAGTGCTTTAAAGAATTAGGAATACCAAATCATTAATAAAAAAACAAATCAAACTTTTTCAAATTTATTGCATTCTATAGTTCTGGACAAGATATAACATAATTTAATAATTTAGAAAAAAAACAGATGTCTGTATAACTATTGTTATTATTGTGAAGAAACAATAAATTATCATTCTTTGGCGATCATTATCAAACAAATATCTTCCTAAGACCTAAATTATGTCAAATGTCGATCACCAGGGAATTTTGATTGTGGCTCACTTGTTTGGAATGGTTGGTGACCCCTGGCTACACCACATACCAATTATGTATATACTATACCGCGTATAAATGCGCACACACACAAACAGCTATTATATCATGTGCTCATGTATATATAGGTATGTGTGTGTGTGTGTATGCACCACGCGTATATGAATACAATGCAAACCCTTTACATGCTTAACCCTATCGTCTGCACTCCGATACCCTATATATTTCACGTACGACAAACGCGCGCTGCTATTATTCATGGTTAGAGCCTTATCTACGGATGCGTTTACACGTGGGCGCGCGTGTGCGTTAATATATACCTATAATATGTATTGCACGTATATATAAATAATGTGTAGGTATGTGTAATATGAACGCGCCCGGGCCCAGAGAGCGCAGTAAACTTTGACATATTGCCGTCGTTTAATCGTAATATACGGTCGCCACAGCCGCCGCCCGGGATGCACCCTGTGATTGCACTCAATCCGTCGTTCGTCGCTTCGTTGCATTTGTACCAACGTCATGATGAAACTGTCGGACATTGCTTTATTTTTAACTCTTTCGCGTTATTAATGTTATTATTGTTTCGTTTTAAAATACGCACCGGAGGAATAGATAATATTTGTGTAAACTTTTTAATTTTTTTTAAGTTTCTGCGGAAATCCGACCGGCGGCGCACGCGCACACAAAACGATCCGTTAACATGTGTGACGTACGAGCAATTAATTTCTTTCCCATAGGTAATTAAATCGCTTTGTACCCCTTAACGCACCGCCGCTTCCGTCGATTGAGTGGTTTTGTGCGGTGGAAAACTCGACGAGTTGTCACGTTTTCGGTCCATCCTTTCATCCTTTCCCAAGGACGGCCCCAGAACCCATACCACCACCACCGACAATGCTATTGTTCAATCGTTAACCTTTTGGGTTTTATTTTTTTATTTTTTGGATTTTATGTCCCGAACCAAAGCCGTTCAAAAAACATATACGATACGAATACTTATACTACGATTCTCGGGAAATAATTCATTACACAATGACGAACACGAAAACATAGGACGGCACGAGGGTTTAAACGGGAAGTCGACTATTCTCGCTCTCTGCGTATACATGTCATGTGACATTTTTCCAAGGCTTAACACGCACACGTCATTTTGTCGCTTGGTTTACTCAAAAATATTAGTTTTCTTTACAACTTCATGTTATTTTTTTAAACGCAACAATTATTTGTGTATTTTCTTGTTAAATGACCACAAATTATTTAAATTAAGAACAAAACGAGAAATGGATAATTGTCATTTTACAACGAAGATTGGTTTTTTCTTCTTCTTCTTCTTCTTCTTATGTGATCAGTCACCTAAGTATCTGATAGCTAAATAAGACAAATAACTAAATGAGACTAGCTAGTCTTATTTTTCAGTTTTGTTTTATGTTAACTTTTCATAATTGATCGTTTATCATTTTTAAATTTACAAAATTGATAATATTTACAAATCCATGATTCCCCCACAGCAATAATATTGCATCCGTCAGTTTTTTAAAATTGTATAATCTGAAGCGTACCATTTTTTTTAAAAATCATGATAGTATATTAGCCTAATTAAAATTCAAATATTTAACCAATTAATTTGACTTAATGATCACAACGTTTGATTATCAGAGTGGATGCTATAGGTACACTTCTTTAAATATTTAAGAATAAAACCAATACATTTCGTTGATTGATTTGTCCATAAAACAATACTTTAAAGTGTTTTTTCATTTTTTTGTATTTAGAACATAAAACTTAAAATAAGGGTTTTCATTAGAAAAAAAAATAAAAAGTAAGTCAAAAGCCAAGAATGTGTTAACGATAAAAATTAGTAGTAAAGTTGCTTATTTTTATTTTTACTGCCTATCAAAGTATAGCTTTAATTGGTAGATAGTAAAAGAAATATAGACATTCAAAACTATAAATGAACTACGAACGTTAAGTCGATATATCGGAACAACAAATCGAATAATTTAAATCATATAATTGAATGTCAAATACGTCAAATCAAAATATTCAAAATTCCTGTTATTTGTTTAAAAAATAATGGTGATAATAAATAATGTAAAAGTAAATAAAAAAAGGGGAAATCGAACGAATTGAAATAAAATTAACCTCTGATAATAAAAACCCTGCGATTAATTTTGAAAAAAAAAAAAAATTAATAAATACATTATTTTTTTTTAAACCAAACCGTAATGTGTTCAGAACGTTCGGGATAAACCACGCATCATCATTATCATAATTATATGTATGATTTAGGATACACGCAGATTGATACAAACGATATCCGGTATAATTATACATTTATATGCACACCAGTGATTGCAAATGTTGGATAAAATAACTCATGATTATCAAAACCAAACCCCTCCGGCAGAGTGCGTATACGCACATTATATCCACAGAAAGCACTATAATATCGTATGGACGTAATGCGATGAACATAAAATTTACTTTAAACGCAAAAACGTAGTGAGGGATATACGAGCGTGTTATTGTTAAAATAAAGGGCATGCGAATATTTTTATAAATGATTAACAGTAATTAATAATTAATCGTTGGAAAAAAAACCGCGGCTGTTTCAAGAGACGTGCGCGAGAATTTAACGCAAATGGGCAGCTTCAAAGACTATAATAATATATTATTATTAATCGAAAGTTCAGTGAGGTGACAGCGTTTCTTGATTGTGTACAAATGCATTCATTTCAAGTAAACGCGCTGTCACCACGAATACTCGTTAAAACGTTTTAATCGAGTAATTTGTTTCGTCTCGCGCGCCGCGTACGGTCGCCATAATTGCGCCGTCGAAATTTCGAGCACAACATATATAATAATGAAATCAAACGGCGTTATTTATCGACTTCCGGTCTATACGTGTAGGTACTATCTATATTAACTTTATCGTGCCCACGCACACGTGTTTGGCTGAACCCGCGCTAGTATACGGCAGGGATCATCATTATAAGCGTGGAAATGAGTCGGTCAAGATTTATGTGTTTTGCAATCGCGGCGACCGGCTGAACGTGCGTCGTTTTCCATCACCATCACGGCATAATATACGCAATAATGGTATAATATTTTAATTCCAATACGTATCGCGCAGATTTAATGTAATTCCAAATAACCGGAGATAACGTCATTACACGCGTACCATGTATTATATATGTACGCTAACATAAATTCTCTGATTACACGCGAAACGTACTAAAATGTTTGCGAACTAAAACAATACAAAATATAAACACAAAAACAAAACGCCGGTTAAAGTTTATTTAGTAATTTTAAACAATGTGTGCGGTTAAAATAATTAAAAAGTCGAAAAGTTTCTACGCACGAAAAAAAAAAATGTTATAGCATTTTAGTGTAATATCTAAAAAGGATACTAAATTATGCACTTTAAATGGAGTACGTTTTTGCAGAGTTGAATCAGATTCTAGATTAAGTGTTATAGTATATAGTATATATATATATATATATATATATGTGTGTGTGTGTGTGTGTGTGTGTGTGTGTGTGTGTATAATTTTTGGAAATATTAAGGTTGAAAATAAATAACCCTTTTAGTGCGGTGTGCGCGTATAGCTATGCTTATGGGGATATTGAGAATATTTAATGCCACGCGAAATAACTGAAATAACTCCACGTATTAAAATAATAAATATTAGTGTCTTTCCCCTTTTATATTTTAAATGAAAAAAAAAATAAAAATATTTCCACCATGGAGTTTTACTTAGTTAACGGCAAATACAGATTTGCCGTGCGTACCACGACCGAATGTGCGGACGTCAGAAACAAAGGATATACCACATTGCATGATTTTTAATTGCATTTTTGTTTTAATATCATATTGATCAATATTGTGGGACGTGTGTTCGTATCATGTTTTTCTTGGGGCAAAGCGTAGAGTATATACAACCGTGGTGATTTATTTCCGTCGTCATTCTTGCGCTCGCTCAAGCCGTCCAATTCAGGCGGCGGAATAAAAATTGCACTTCCGAACGAACGGAAATACAATTGTTTTTATTTGAAAAAAAAAAAAGAAAAAATAGGAAAAGAGAAAAATACGTAGGGAGAAAAAAGTAGTTGAGTTTACGTCGTTGTCGCATTAGGTACACACGCCGGAATACAAGAAAATTTAATATCCCAGAAGAACACACGGCAAACCGACTGCAACCCAGACCGTTTGGCTCCAAACTGATTACAATATAATAAGATGATATTATGCGATATCCGTCGCTGAGTTTGACTCTATTTATTGTTGCGACGCATGTTTCTAACCTACTATATATAATATAGATTATTATAATAATATCCCGTTTGATATTTTCATCTATCCCTTCTGGGGTATTGGTTCGGCGGCGTCAGCCGTGTTTATTTCTTCCGTTGTCGTCGTGATACTCTGTGTATAATATTTTATTTATCGTAAATATCGATTTCGGCAAAAGTCACACACGTCTAAAGTAAGTGGATTCGTCCACATTAATATTACATACAATGGTCGAAATGGTGGGTGCGAGGGGATAATGTACAAAACGATTATTCTATTCCTTTTTTGTATAATATTTTCGTTTTTTTTTAACTTAATTCCTCAGCTGGTTGGTTTTAGTTTAATTTATGATTTACTATAGTTGAATCATCCGGATTCTCACAGAATAGTCTTGGTCACGAAATAGTTTTTAATGGAATACTAACTTTTTTCGTTTTTGTTCTTTTTATGTCTTTTCATTTTTAATTTTTTTTTATATTTGTGTTTTGTCTTCGGCGGCAGCAGCTCATCAACTATTTCATGCCAACTTGGGTTACATGTGGATGTAACAAATAAGGCTGGGCGACCATATGTATAGGTACTCACGTAAACAAACGCATTCTGTGTACATTCGTGTAAAAGCCGGAGGCTATACAAATGAAGACGGTAAAATAACCATTTTACCTAAACTATTTAGATTAATATTGGCGTTATTCGCTGTAGTATCTTAAAGATGGCTGTAGTTTTCCGCCCATATTTTGTTTTGATTCAATGATATGTGTCGTAAACGTTCGCTTTCGAATTTCACGTACACGTTAGTATAAAACTGATTGGCAATTTGTCTGCACCGTGATATTACGTTAAAATAATTTTCTCAATTCATGATATTGTTGGCATAAAAATCCATACACGATATTTTTTTTTTTGAGTAAAGACAAGCCTGTTACAGTGGATTTGAAAGTTGCACCCCTCATTTCCCTTGCCAAACATTAGTAAATATTGTAACGCTCAATAATTACCAGGCTTCGTAAGGAAAAGTCATTGCCGGGTATTTAATGGAATACTGTAGCTTACATTATTTAAAGCCTAGACACATTTGGTTGGTTTGGTTATTAAACAAAATTTAAAAAAAAAAAAACATATAAAAAGTGGACATAAACAAAATGTCAACGGTTATAATGCCTAACCAAAAAGTGAAAAAAATGTATACATCCAACTCAAAACTTTTTCGATTCTGAAGAATACTAATACACTTTTATAAAGTAAAATATACAAATATACATCCCCTAAAAATTTCAAATAAATATGCGTGGTAATTATGTCTATACACTAAAACACCACAAGGAACATATTTGGCTAGAGCAAGCATTTTTAAATATTTTTAATCCCTTATTCTTATTGCATATCTAAAGTATAGAAGAACCACTCTGTAATTTGTTAATTTTCAAGTTAATTCATATTGTCGTTTTCAAAATGTAATGAGAGTCAGTGAGGTGTATTTGAAATAAATATACAGACAAAAAATGATTCCTGAAAATCCTACGAAGTAAAATGTTTTTACTATTTTCACTACTTTTCAAAAAATCTAACCAAGAAATAATATTTTTCATTTAAATTCTTTCACTCATTTAATTCTAAAACTTGTTGGATTTCCTTTCTCGGAAGGTTTACTTAGCTACTAACTAAATTACATACCCATATCATCAGTGGTTTTGGCTAGGAGTAATTTTTCCACTTTTACCCCTATTGACCCTTGACCTTCTTAAAGGTTGAATTTTGAAAAAAATTAAATACCACGATAAAAATAGAGGGAGACTAGCCAAAAAATTAGACTAAGATTTATTGGACTGTTATTTTGATTGACATAGCGAATCGAAACATGATTTCTTGAGTATTTTATTTTTATCCACCACTATCATAATATAAACACAAAATTATATAAAATATTACTTTGGAAACCAACACAAGTGAAAAAAAATTATACGTCCATCCCAGAGCAAAAATAGCCATCGATCCTTGATTTTACCTATGTAACTTTTTAAAGGCATAATCTATTTCTGTATAAAATTATATCAAAATCGGTTCTGCAGTTTAGACGCAAAAGCGTAACAGACAGACAGAGTTCTTTGCATTTATAATATTACTAAGTATAGAGATTCTTTTTTTTTATTATTATAAAAAGACATTATTTGGTGTTTACAATCTATATGGTTTTTGTACACGATTAGTAAATTATTTGGAATTTGAGGATTCGAATAGGAACAGACGCACAGCTGCGAAACACGTATTGACTTGATTCGGTTTGATTTATTTACAAAGTTATCAAATCACGTATTAAATACACCAATAAATGTGTAATAGATTTCATCAAATGAAAAATACAATTTCCGAATAAACTAAGTATTAAGTACATATTACGTTATAATTATGGAAAAGAGAGACGGTTGTCTCGTCACATTACGTCACATGATCGACGGCTGCAACGCATATTTAATTTAATATTTATTAAATTTATATTTTAATTTTTAACCGTTTGAACTCGGGGGTTAGCACTGTGCACGTCTACTGGATAGAGAAAGCGGAGAAAAGATGTCCAAGGGGAAGTTGGATGCATTTCATACTACGATAACGATGTGTTTTGGTTAGTCGCGCGTAGGACGCAATAATACCCCGGTGCGCATGGATAGTGCATAATACAGCGTTATGACTGCATTCGCACGAGTGCATAATAATAATAATAATGATAAAGTTATATTGTTATTACCACTTTGTGTTCCGTTCAAACGGGAATTATTATTATTATTATTATTATTGCAATTATATTCCAGTTAGGTTATTCACCGATATAATATGTGTATGTATGTACATACATGCATAAAATAACCGAAATACAATACGTTGAGTACGCTCGCTCAGACACATATTTCTTTAATAATAACGTTTGTCACGATAAATATAATAATATTATTATAACAGCGTAAAATCGATTTGAAGTAAAGTAGTTGACTTTGATACAATAGTGGAGTACAAGGACAAAATTATTACGATACATGAATTAACATATTGAGATGTATTGCGGTTCCATCAACGGTTTTACATTAATATGTTTTTAGTACTGTTTGAAATATTTAATATAATATTCTTTTATTTTTCATTAACTTTAAAAAAAGAAAAAAACAATAATCATAATTGAACAAAATTTGGAATGAAAATCATTCAGCTACTATGGTATGTAGCTTGTACACACCATAATACGTAATTCGAATTTTATCTGTTTGAAACACTTTATTACTATTAATACATGAATACGTTTTATAGTCGGAGGACGAAATACGATGGAAAAGTTTTTATTTTTGCACCTCCGGGGTCCGCAGTAATGCCTAATATATTAATATACTGCGACGTGGTACTGCAATATGATTGTGAATATAATAATATATTGAAACCACGCGTGGAGGTCTGTGTCATATTTTTAAACAAAGATATTTATTAAAAGGGAAAAACCGTGGATTGTGTTGTTCAAAGACGTCTCACATTGGAGTTCGTCCGTGCGTGCATTCATCGTGCATTTTTACTTGACTTACGATATTATAATATTAAATTCGATTTCATAATACAATTTCCGAGAATTTTGTTCTTTTTCTCCGGATTTTCGCGTAAAATTATATTCAATAATAAACACTCATATTTGTTTTTACTTATGGATATTATATTATTTTTAATTTTGGGGTACGGAAACTTAGGAAAATGAATCGCATAACATTGAATAACACTGGTTGCGCGCAAGATTTGCAACGAAACGACTTATAATGAATACAATACACGTACACTACGGGACAACGACGGACGGTTGGGAGTGAGACGGGGTGGTAGAAGGTATGGAAAAAAAAAGCTTTTAATATACGGACCCGCGGTTTGGATGTGCGGATGATTTGTATAATAGTGGTGCGTTGCAGTTGCTTCTCCGGCGGAAAAAAATACGAAGAACAAAACGATAGTAATAATAATAATAATAATAATAATAATAATAATAATAATAATAATAATAATAATATAATATTATCGTCAAAAGGTACTGTAATACGTATACGTGCGTTGCTTGCTTTGAAAACGCTATACCTACTACATAGTTCAACGTTCGACAGTATATCGTTATCGTAATATAATAAAGTATGTGCGTACTCGAGCGGTAAGCGTGTATTCCCTCGGATCAAACTAAAACCAAGTGGCCATGTTCTCGGGCGTGCAATCGGTGTGAGACTATGCTGTAACTATAATGATATGCATAAAACGTTATACGCTATATTGTGACCATGTATACCTGTTACCAGCTACACTCTGTACCCCGAGTCCCC
The DNA here is from genome assembly GCA_025469195.1 of Chaitophorus viminalis. NCBI lineage: Eukaryota > Metazoa > Arthropoda > Insecta > Hemiptera > Aphididae > Chaitophorus > Chaitophorus viminalis. The sequence continues at coordinate 2,683 of JAIPRK010002719.1, read as the reverse complement.
GACAACACTGCGCAGCGCAGCCGCGGGTTTCGTCGGAATGTTATTATGTTCAGAAACTTCGGTATACGTCTGCAGAAATATTGAATTACAAGCAGAAATTAAAGTCTCCCAAAGAAATTAATTTCCTAGATCATTATAACCACTGTTTCTCGTCGTAGATGCTTCGCATCAGCCTATATACATAATATATATCAACTACATAAAACTATTATGATAATAAACATTAAACGTGTACCTATGTGTATATTATATTGTATTTGCATTATTAGACGACTCTCGAAAATAGTTTCCGTAACATAATATTAAGTTAAATTCGAAATAAGAAGCGATAATAGTTATAAAATATTCTTTAAAATATAAATTAATCTTCCTTAGATATTAGCAGTTCCACGGGGACTATTTCACATGAAGTAATTCTGGAGGAAAAATAATGTTCATTATTCGTGATATACAACGGGGTTATTCGCTCTTCGTTGAAACATTATATTCTAACATCACTACACCCGTGCGCCATACTCTTTCCCACCATTTCTCTTTATATTTGTTTCTACTTTACATTATTTATTATTTCCTTCGTGTTTCATTTTATTATTTTTCAAGGTTCACAAAGTCTAATTTTACACAATTTAATTTCTAAACATTCTTTTTATCTTAAACACGTGGATTAATTTAAATTAAATTAATTAATTAATTTAATTAATATTATAAAATTAATATTTAATTAATTTAATTTAAATTTTGCAAATTAACCCGATAGGTACATGTAATATTTTATTTCTCTGTGATCATAATATTATTATGATATTATTTCAGGTACTTATGCGTTTGATTGTTGTAATTTATTGGTTGCCACTGCAAGGTTCAATAATAATACATTATCAACTATAACTATTATTTTTTTTTATTATTGATTATTGATTTCGATACCTTTTTTTGTATGAATCAATTCAATAATGATTATATTGTTTGGAAAAACTAGATCAATATATTATACAAAACCCTCAATATTTAAACTTTTCAAAACTTACATTGAATTGAAGGTGTTCATAAATTTTTATTATAATAATATATTTTGATATCAGGAAAAAAGATACAATAACAATGTTGAAAACAATTTCGTATTTTTCCTATCAAAATGAAAGTCTATAAATTGCTAAGCATAATACATTGTCTATATAGGTCTGTAATACAAAAAAAAAAAAAAAAATCAATACAATTATAATATAATGGATACCAATCTTTTTGAAATTAAAATGAAAAGAAGATAGCGAAGTATTGAACGACGGTATAAACATATTTTTAAATTATGAATAGGTAATTTACTTAAAAATACTCCCCACATCTGTCTATTGTGTTTGCAGCACACATAAGGTTGTAAATTCGATTACGTAATTTAAATTGAATCAATATTCTTAGCACTAGCTTAATACAAAAGCCGATTAATCGATTTTTAAGTAATTGAAAATACGTTGAACCGTTTATGAGTATAAAACAATTTATTTGAAGCATCATAGTGTTTCAACAGTGTTCATTAGCAAATGAATCAAAAATGTTCAAATGAGACCAAGATGAGTTTTTTGGATCATCTCAGCTTAAGTTCAATATTTAAAACATGTCGATAAGTTCGCATATCATTTTGTGCATTTGTATACAAACATCTTATGGTGGCTATTCGAATTGTTAAGTTTTGACACGGCGGTACACGTTGGGCGTGGGGGTTGTCATAGATGTAAAATTGTGAGTAAAAAACTTAGCAACGGTACGGGTTTGAACCTCCGACCCTACGCGCCAAGAAACCCGCACGTAATCACTGGGCCATCGCGCCTTATCTTTCTTTAGTTATTTTACTCATATTTAGGTGGACGATCCGGTTGTACGTCTGAGGAGAGATAACGTACCGCGTCAGTTTCGTGCGTTTTCGATGCGACCGATATTTGTACATCGGTTTACATGTGCGTTACATGACGGTCTTACGTAAAATGTGTTACAATTTGGGAACGAACAAGAAAAATTCATCTATTCCGTGGGTATATTATGTTATTGTTCATATTTTGATATTTATATCATGGTTATTAAAGGAAGTCGCTAGGCACCGCAGTCGTTCGATCTCGATGGTGGTGGGGGTTCCAAGATTTACGAATTCGAATCGTTCTGGAAATGAAACTACGAGAAGTATATTATATATTATTATTATCATTATTATAGAATGGTGAACTACGGGGTCGGTGCTGTAACCGTATAATACGAGCGCTAGTGTATGGCGTACGTATACGACGCGTCGCGGGAGGAAAGGTCATGTGATTTGGGTATACACCGTTTGGCGCTCAAAAGTTTGACCGGGTCTTATCTGCGCAGCAGGAGGGACCCGATAAGCTCGACCAGAATACACTGTCACGGCGTTGTCACGGACGGTGTGGCGAAACTTTCGTGGAGCAATGATTAATGCGAATTTCGTATCGGGTGGAAATATCGGGCACGTGTGGGGGAGTTGGGTGTACAACGAGACCGAACAACAAAACGACAGACGAAGCCTCGACACTTATACACACGCACATATCATGCACACACACACACACACACACACACACACACACACACACACACACACACACACACACACACACACACACACACACACACACACACACACACACACACACACACACACACACACACACACACA
>JAIPRK010002718.1:0-14342 GCA_025469195.1 Chaitophorus viminalis | reverse complement strand
AGTATATAATTTATTACTTATAATAATAGTATTATTTATAATAATTATCATATTTGCAAATTTAAATAGTAAAATCGTTGAAACCCCACAAAATCTTCTTCATCTTCCATTTTCTTTTTAAAAAAATTAATAATAATCATAATACACAAAAAAGTTTGTGACAACAAATTTTAATTTTATCCATATAAAAATAAGTACATACTTTTGTTATTATTTTAAAATTTATTTCCCATATTATTTACTCAAGAGTGAACTTTTATCAACCTACCATTTTTCACCTATCTATTCGTATTTAATACTTTAACATTTACCTACAAAATAAAACATATGAAATGTATTAATCTCTGTATTTATTGAAACAATATTTTTAATTTTCTTTATATGACGTTTACTTTCTCTATTTTCAAAACAAATGTGTAATGAATTTTAAATAATTAAATATAGTCATGGTAGTACAACAACATTTATTATTTGGTCTGTGGAACAAAATAAAATAATTTTGGCTTTGGAATATCTAGTAATCATTACAAAAATGTTTCTATGAACCTATATAAAAATCTTAAAAACTTGATGTATAAACAAATGTAATATAAAAATCATGACACATATCAAAACATATAAGATTTCTGAAACGATAATTTATAATAAATTAACAAATAATTTTAAATGAATAAGTAGACAAAAAAATTAAACAATATAAAAACAATACAAATTCATAAAATATTAAAATAATCAAACTTTAAATTACTATGCTACATATTAAATAGTGAATAATCAATAATTAAAAAATAAAAGTGTAAGCTACAAGTATAATTACTTGGTATTTATTACCTTTTTTTAGTTTCGGTATCAACTAAGAATTAATGCCATCATTTGTTTGTTATCTTATCCTTATCATTAAAATATAAATTACTACTTTCATTATTTTATGTACTGTAGAGGTTATAGATAGCCGGGAATTATCTGATTGGGGTGGCTTGAAACTTTCCCAATCAAATAGTTACTAATATAAAAATTTTAGATTCTGAACGGAATAATGAATATATTAATTTCACAATGAAATGTTTTTATTTTTATTAATTTTTTTTTTCTGGTGTCATCACGTTTTAAAGCACTCAATATGCACTAGAAATTGAATTCAGTTGGTATTTTTGAGGTGAAAAGTTAAAATTATCAATAGTTTTCAACAGTGTATTGAAAAGCTCAAAAAAAGTTAATTAGTACCCAAAACCGTAATTTTTTTGAAAAGAAAAGAAAGATTTAAGTCAAAAATCAAACTTTTTCAATAGTTTTTAAAAGCATCGAAAATAACCATAATTATGTTATGAAAAATCGGGAAAATCTTATGCAAAACCACGTTTTGACAAAATTCAATTTTTTAAATTTTTCAAAAATGGAAAAACGCAAACACTTAAAATTTTCACCAAATGTTTATATTAGCGTTTTTTCTATATGGTTTAGTTTTCAAAGTGTTTTGAAATTTTTTAACCTATTTATAGTTAATTTAAATGTTCGATTTTTCTAAGTTTTTTTTTGTTGAAATATTGATAAAAAAAAATTGGCTGTCCAAAAACTCTTGAAAATGTAATTCTAAGTTACCTAACTATAAGTTATAATTATTGCAACTAAATTAAATTAAAAATCGTTCCACACTAGTTTTTTTTATAAGCCCATAAAGTCCAAATTTGTATGAAATATGTCAAAATTGCAATAATTTGCATGTTATTTTGTAGTTAAAAATTCATAAAAATTTTTCTATTTATACTTAAGGTTTAAAATTTTAATACTAGGTTATTCATAAATTTCTCTTCAAATAGTTATATAAAAATTTCTACTGGACTTTCAGAAAAATTTTTTATGACCGTTTATAATTTAAATGTTTATGAAATTGCATAAAATATCGATTTATTCTTAAACGATTTTAAATATTTGTAATAATTCAAAAAATTTAAGTTGCAGAAACTCAAAATTTTTACCAGTTGTTAAGATTGGCTTTTTCTTTAAGTCATATTTTTTTTTCAAAATATTATATTGATTTTTAAGCTACTTATAGGCATTTGAAATATTCGATTTTTTTAAATTTTTTTTTATATAATTTTTGATAAAAAAATTTGGTTTGTATAAAATACTGATAAATTTAATAAAAGATTCTACAGAAGTTATTTTTACTGTTATTTCAAAATCATTCAAATCTATTAGCCTAATTTTTTTTTATAAGCATTTAAAAAGCAAATATTGACATTATATTATTTCAAATTTAATATAATATACTATATTATAATTATTTACCTATTCTAGACCAACATATCATCTTTGTTCAGAATTGTTATTCATATACAATGATAACCTATCATCGCATTCAAATTTAACAAATTCATTGTAATGACCTATGAACGCGAAGTGCACTCCACTCCTAACTGTACAGCAGAGCGAAGCAAATCCAGTTCTTTTTTTGTTTTATTATTTTTTTAATTTTTTTTTTATTTATTCATTCATTATTTTGTGAATAATTATGTAATCGAATTATTGTATTCGACAACCAAATATCTAAATATCGTAGTCAAATAAAACACCTAACAGGCACAATATTGCGTGATAAAATATTACGCGGTACTTACCGAGATTAAAAAACACAATAGTGTTGCTACGTCGATGTTAGCATACTGATATAAAGTACATGGATATTTATTGGTTTATATTTTATTTATCTCACAATATAATATATATTTATGTATTTTTATTTATTCAGGTGAGTCCAGCTCAAAAAGTCAATAAAGCTGTGGTTCATCTACAATTGATATTTATGACGTTCTGAGCCCGTTGACATCAAAACGATATAGTTCTGTATACCTGCATCCCGACCGTGCAAGATTCAATTATTCCAATTCAATTGCCTCTACTTTTCGAGACCATTGCACAGTTGAGGTACATATATTTGTTTTAGTGTAAGCTTTAATTTTAATGGAAATGTAATCCCACCACTTTTAAACATGTCCTTAACAAGCTCATCATCGATCAACTATAATTTCCCGTAATAATAAATATAATGTTTCCCGTTTCTAACTTACCATTTGGGAGTTAACATTAGGAATAAAAAAAAAAAAAATTACTGTTCAATGTTTATTTATTTTATTATGTATTTTGCCAATATGAACCAAGGTCCAGAACATATAAAAATGTTATTTTCAATAGACTAAAAGCAATAATAGTAATGAGAACAATAATTAAGTGTAATTATTAAAATCAAAATACAGATAGAAAATAAAAGTTTAATATTCTTAACCGTTAATCATTTTATGTGCAAACTAACATGCTAAATTATTGTATACGTATAAATAATTCATTACTGATTTATTAGAGAGTGCATCACTATGGTCTCCCTGCATAGGATTTTTTTTTACTTTTTTTTTCTCGTCCATAATACCTTATCCTATTTTCTAATTAGTTATTGTGCACAGAGTGTATATAGAAAAGTTTATTCTTGAGTTTCAAAAATGCACTTGCAGGTATTAGTATATATAATTATTCAATGCACCGTCTTATATTAATATTGATATATTTTATTTTCTAGTACTATTGTTGTCACAACTCTTTTCTTATATTTGAAAATAGTGCTTACTATATTTTTTTAATTTAAACAATAATGATAGTAAATTTAACTGTTTGCCTAAATGTGTCATCAATATATTATTTTCTATAAAAATAAATTCTGATCAGCAGAATCTATGTTAAAACTATAGTATAGGATTAGGTATTAGTTTTGGTAACATTTATTTCTAAATTAAAAAGTAATCTTTTTTGTGTAAAATATAATCAAATTAACAGTTTTGATTCTATCTTTAAATTTTTCCTTTCCTAAGTAATAAACCTGAAAGTAATGTGTATTTATTTGTTTGTTTAGGTATATTAATTATCTATAAAAATAAAGTAAGTGGCATCTGTTACAATTTTCAAAACATCTATAATAGAAGCCATAGCGTTGAACTAACTCATGCAAGATTGAAACCACTGCTACTGATGATGGATAGTAGTATCAAAAATCAGGTATGTTGTGAGTTTTGTTTACAAACAGAAACTGAACATGTAGTCATACATCCTGATGCGAAAGATGAGTATGCTGCATTAACAAATGAGGTTTTGACAAATATTGACATGGGTGATATTCTTCGTTCTGTTCAACACTGTATTACTAGTTATAGTTTTTATGATGAAAATTTTCATTTGTGTTCATTCGATTCTTGGATGATGGAGAGTGATGTTCCAATATATCTAACTGGCCTAATACAACCTACACATGACTGTAGTTCGGGTACAAAAAATGGAGTTGCGGCGAAGAATTTGGGTCCTATATTGGAGTGGTGGATAACAACAGATGGTGATGATCCCAAAACAAAAATAGGTGTATCAACTGAATCTGCTGAATATTTTTTATTAGAACCACATTATAATTACAAGAAGTATATGAAGTCTGTAACTGAAAAAATTATTTTAAGTTCAACCGTAATTTCAAATATGTTGGACAGTGATTATGATGATCCATCTTATGAAGATGTTCTAAGTTGTATAGTCAACTCATTAAATCCAATAACTGGAAATAACTTCAGTGAAGAAGATCTTATCACTTATGCTCAGTTTGTTATTGATCAAGTAGAATACTATGATTCAAATAACGAACATATTTTACCATTAATCGAAACACAATTTATTGAAACACTGAGTCAACTTTCAGGAGCTGCAAAGTCAGTTAAATCTCCGGCTAAAAGACAAGTTAAAGCTAAAAATCAAACTAGAGGCATAAAGACTAATGTTGGTAAACGAGAGTTCACTAAAGCTACAACTACAGAATTAGTGAGAGACATATTCGAAAACATGTTTTCTGCTCAATTAAATAATGATGCTGATGGTAAGGAAGACCATGAAATAGAAAAAGATCTTATTAAAAGTATTGAAAGTTTATTTGATGATGCTGATGATGTAGAATGTACATCAACTAAACAAGAGTGTTCTGGTATAAACGGCATTGATGTGAATCAAGTGATGTGGAAAGACCATAAATTGAGTGTAAAAATGTTTGTTGTCGCAAGAACGCATGCACTGGCGATACCAGTGATAGGTTGCATCGAATATTTCTTTAAGACAAATTTTAAAGATAGGGCTCACATCAGATTATTCATGCATGGCTATGAAACATTACTTGGGAAAACATCGGACGCACAAGAAATATTTGCTCTTAAAAAATGTATGAACATTGAAATTGAAAGTATAATTAAAATATTAGATGTCACGCAATGCATACCTGGAGATAATTGGTTTCGCCTCGGTGGTTCAAAGCTCATTGAATTTTCGCCACCTGTTAAACGCAACTGTAAAAAATCATTTTTTTATCAACTTCAATATGATGATGAATTAGCACGATTTGAGTATCCAAAACCAGAATATCCAATTAATAAAAATAAAAAGAATAAGTATTGTTATAACTGTAAAATGAATAAGTTGGAAAAACAATCTCAAATACCTAAACCACTTGAGTTCATTGGTAACTTTGACCACGTGAATTATTTTTATAAATTCAAATTGCACAATGTAGAATATAAAGTTGGAAGTTTTATTTACTTACCACCTAATACATTTTCAACTAGTCAAAGATTAAATTTATCAGAAGTAAAACCATTTGTTCATAAGAAAACAAACACAAATAATATTAATGAAATACTGACCAACGTTGATGAAAATAAATATCCAGAGTATTACCGTAAGACATTAGAATATGCACTTCGTGGTTCAAATGAATGCACTCCCGAACCTTTTGAAATAGGAGAAGTATTGGCAATTTATTTTGTTGAAGGAGATGAATCCAATGTCAAACTGGGGGTTCAGAGAATGTATAGAGTTGAACAAATTCCTTTAGAAAATGATAAAAATAATGTAGATATGAACATGTTATATTGGTCAGAAGAACAATTTGCTGTGCAATGCCAACAAGTATTGGGTAAATGCTATGTTACCTTTATTGATCACATTCAGGATACTATGAAATGGTTTGCTGGTGGACCAGATCGATTCTATTTTGCCAAACAATATAATTTTTCTACGGGTTCCCTTATAATAGGTCATCAACTTCCTAACACGGCAAAATCAATTGGAAAAGAATTAGATCCTAATATGAAACATACAGATGTGCATGAAGATAAATTACAATATGTTCCAAATTATGCTAAAGTGAAACCATTAAAAGGTTTGGATATATTTGCTGGTTGCGGTGGCTTATCGAAAGGTTTGGAAGACAGTGGCCTTGTTAAAATCAACTGGGCTATAGAGTTAAATGAAAACGCTGCTGCTGCATACAAACTAAACCATCCAGACGCAACGGTGTTAAATATTGATTGCAATGAATTGTTGAAAAAGGCTATGTCTGGTAAAGAAAAGAATGATAAAAATCAAACGATTCCACAAAAAGGTGAAGTTGATCTCATTTGCGGAGGACCTCCTTGTCAAGGGTTTAGTGGTATGAATCGGTTTAGTTCTGGTCAGTATTCATTATTTATGAACTCTCTTATCATAACATATTTATCTACTATTGATTATAATCGACCAAAATTTTTTATCATGGAAAATGTTAGAAATTTTGTGTCTTTTAAAAAAGGCATGGTCCTTAAATTACTTGTTAGATGTATTATACGCATGGGCTATCAGTGTACGTTTGGTATCCTCCAAGCTGGTAATTTTGGTGTGCCTCAAACCAGAAGAAGATTAATTATTATCGCAGCAGCTCCTGGTGAACAATTACCGTTTTATCCAGAGCCCATTCATGTATTCAGTAAACGAAGTTCAAGTTTAAATATTCAAGTTGATGATAAGAAGTTCAGAACTAATTGCAAGTATAAAGAATCTGCTCCACTGAGAACAGTAACTGTCTATGATGCTTGGTCTGATCTGCCAAAAATATTTAATGGCGCGTTTAATCAAAATATTCCATACAAAAGCAAGCCCATCACACACTTACAAAAGTTATATAGGTACCCAAATAATTATTCTTCTGAATCTACATTGGTTGATCATATCTGTAAGGACATGTCACCTTTAGTACAAGCAAGAATTGATTTGATTCCAGTAAATATAGGAAGTGATTGGAGAGATTTACCTAACATAAAAATTAAATTATCAGATGGAACTATGACGAATAAACTTGTGTACAACCATAACGATTTGAAGAGTGGCAAAGGTAAAGAAGATTCGCTTCGTGGTGTATGTCCATGTGCTAGCGGTAATAAATGTGACTCACGGGCTCGTCAAAACAATACAATTATCCCATGGTGTTTACCACATACTGCTAATAGACATAACAATTGGGCAGGCTTATATGGCCGAATTGCATGGCCTGGTTTTTGTTCAACTACCATTACAAATCCTGAGCCTATGGGAAAACAAGGCAGAGTGCTTCATCCTGATCAGAACCGTGTAGTCAGTGTAAGAGAATGTGCTAGGTCCCAAGGCTTTACTGACTCATTTCAATTCTACGGGTCAATCCTTGATAAACATCGACAGATTGGTAATGCGGTACCACCTCCAATGGGTAAGGCTATTGGACTTGAGTTCATCAAAGTTCTTCGCAATAAATCTAAACCTTAAGATGAAAGAAAAAATAATTGCTGATAAATATGCTATCTGATTTTTCCTGTATCAATTTTTTGGAGACATTTTAGCTTGAAATAAATTTTAGATTATGTTAAAAATTAGTTACAAATAATAATTTATATTTAAATGTAAAATAAAGTTTGTCACAAATAATTTTATATGTTAGTATTATTTTTTTATTTTTTTTTTTGTTGGCAATATAAGTGTATAATATACCCTTTGTTTGTTAGTAGTGTACATAAAATAAAGTTTGTCACAAACTATTTTATGTGTTAGTATTAATTTTTTTATTTTTGTGTTAAGGATATGTTTTTACATATTTTAGAAAAAAAAATTTAAATTACACAGATTTAATATATATATATCAGTTAAATGTTTTTTTCTTTTTTTATTAGCAATATATGTGTATAATAAACCCTTTGTTTGTTAGTGAACATTATTAATTGTGACGAGATTTAAGTTGGTACATATTTAAATATATTATGAAATACAATAAACAATAAATTAATGAAATTTTAATTATTATAAACATAACATCAGCAGCTATCACAGATTTTTAATCTTATTATTAATATAAAAAAAATTTATATGACCCACATTAATCTTATGACTTTCATGAATAATAAAACAATTAATAATGGAAAAAATCAACAATTAGTACTTTAAAACATTTTATATTTCAAGTCAAACATATAACTTATTTTATTTGAAACAAAATGAAATACACTTATAAACAATTAACTTACAAAAAACACCGAACACTGTATTTGTAATGCTGTTTTACACTCATTTTATTTAAGTTTTTCCATCTTCCGTAAAACTTATTTTTTGATACTAAATTATCATCAAATAGACAAATTGACTATTATTTTAAATATGATTATATTTGTATTTATTATATAATTTTAAATTGGTACATTTTTATCAACTTCAGCCATTATTTACTTAAGACATATTACATCCAAGAAATAGTACTGTCCTTATAAAATATGAACATCTGGCCACCATAGTAATACTAAGAACAATGATTTGGTATAGTTAAATATATATAATTTTAATATAATATTTTAAATTGTAATTAGAAAAATATATTACATGTATGTGTAAATAAAATACAATAAATAATTATAATAACTCAGGGTTTGGAACTTGGTGCGCTTATCAATAATCAACATGCGATGAGAAATATTTCTGGGCAAAATTTTTAACAATAATACGATTTATGATTTTATGAATTTAAAGTTAATGTTTGACTGTTATACAGTGTTTTATATGTCTGTGGACTGTTATTATTTATTTCTTTATAATTTCAAAATCTTGTTAAAACATTATTGAACTAATCTACAGTTCCTAAACCATTTTAAGTCAGAAATAATTGGATAGTACAATATGCCTAAACAATGCAATGTCTTTTTCTATAAAAAAAAACATATAGTCTGTTAGATTTGGTAGGTGTTAAAAGACAATATAGTAATGCAAATAAAGAATAGTTAAAACATATATTAGATTTATAAAATACTCTAATATATCAATTTTGTGTAGGTAATCTAAACACTTCCATTTTTACCATCTCTCAATTATAATAACTGCACCATTTTTTTCCAAATGTAAAGTATTTTTATGCAATTTCCTGTGCAGCAATCAGATAAAAAGTCTTTATTAGAATGAAAAAATACTTTTGTTATTTTCTATCTAATAAATGAATACAAATTAATGAAAACCAAACAAAACTGTAAAATCATTTTGTGTTGTACAGTGTTGAAATTATTGTTATCAGCTCTGATAAATATGATTCATTGTACCACTCATTGCACGAGAGGATCGAGAGCAAAATTTAGCGACCAATCAAAAAGTAAGGATTATTATCATCAAGTACATACATACATACGTAACGTTATAAAATACACTTTTTATTTTCTTTTTTTTGGTACTTATTTATATACATATTATTATATACCTATTTTATGACAGGTATCGTCTTAGAACACATACAAAACTACTTTATACTATGTACATTTATATACTTTATGTATTTTATTAGTGGATTTTATTAGTTTATTCTCAGCTTACAGCAATTTTCTATTTATATAATGGTAATCAATTGCACGAAATGTACCTACGTACAAAGAGTTTACTTCAGTTTGTCATATGAAATTTGTTGTGGTAAAATTGGTCACTTGGATACTACGACTATTTTACCAAACAACTAATTACCCACAACCAATTGACTGTACCCCAAGTACAATTGCCTACACAGTACACATTCTGCATTTTAGCCATTGGTTTTCAATCAACTTCTATGCTTTCTAAATTGTGTAGTTTATATGTCCATGTTTTTTGTACAACCTTGTATTGGAAATCTGGTGATTATATTACTTAAATCATTAGAAGATATATTTAACAATGAATCTGCTAAATAAAAGTTCTCCCTTTTAATATAATATTAATAATGATTAATGGAGATTTTATATTATACTTACTGATAGTGTATACTGTATAGTGTGAACACCATTTTTTAATTAAGCTGCTGTTTAATTGTCTAGGTAGGTGGTGTAAATATAGTCTCTAAGATACATTGATAGATAATCATAATTAATAGGATTCTGTGGAGTCTAATGAATATGCTAAGTAGGTATAATGTAAATATGCGCTTTCTTATATTATTTAATGTTATTATTAGTATATTACATAAAAATATATTAATTTTTTATCATAAAGCTGTAGGTATGTTGTATAATTATCAACAAATACATATTTGAATATATAGTTATAAGGTTTACAGAGAAAATATTTATGCAGAAAATGTATAGATGATAATTCATAATTTATTAATAATAACCATTAAAAATTACTTATTTCCAAATTGTTTAGTTGCTTATGAATAACTTTATTAAATTTCTTTTGGAAAATAAATTAATAATTAAATTGAAATGAACACTTGCTGTGGAGTCTAATGGATATGCTAAGTAGGTATAATGTAAATAATATGTGCTTTCTTATATTTAATGTTATTATTGGTATATATTACATAGAAATATATTAAATTTAATTAATTTTTAAGAAATTTAATGTAGTTATTCATAAGCAACTAAACAATTTGGAAATAAGTAATTTCTAATGGTTATTAATAAATTATCAATTATCATCCGTACATTTTCTGCATAAATAGTTTCTCTGTATACCTTATAGCCATATATTCAAATATGTATTTGTTGATAATTATATAACATACCTACAGCTTTATGATAAATATTTAATATATTTCTATGTAATATACCAATAATAACATTAAATAATATAAGAAAGCGCATATTATTTACATTATACCTACTTGGCATATTCATTAGACTCCACAGAATCCTATGAATTATGATTACCTGTCAATGTATCTTAGAGACTATATTTACACTACCTACCTAGACAATTAAGCAGCAGCTTAATATTGAGTCTCAAAGTCTGCTTTCTACAGTTGGAATATAATACTTTTTACCTATCATAGTTTTAAATGCATATTTGAATCCCATTTATTGATTGTCATGGGGGCGGCCTGCCTATACACACATTGTAGACATTTATACTTAAACTATCAATTAACTCAGATAAACTTGAACATTTTGTACAAGCAAATAAAATTATTAATGAACCAACATGTTTACTAAATTTTTGTGTACCTATTTAATATATTATTGTTTTTGTTTTGTTCCTAGTATCTACTGTTCCTTTATCCATATCCCTAGCACACAGTTGTCGGTCTTAAGTTATTATACTACGATGAAGTTAGTAAATTTACAATCATTCATGTACTGCAATATACTGCAGCATTTGATAGAATGTATACCTATTAAATATTTAGTAGTGTTCTGAAAGGTGAGTACTGTTAGTGTTTTATTATGTTAACTAAATTTTTTTTTAAAAAAAAAACAGGTATTTATGACTGTATTGCTCAACAGTATTCTGATTACAGTAAACGGTAATATTGGTTTAGTTTGTGAGTATATCATATCAGTTTACAGTGTTTATAAGTTTTAATACTATAATAATTTATAGGCGTATTGATACATGGCTGAAAAGTATGTGGCATTTATACAGTCAAAATCAGAATAATCAAACATATAATTATGATATGAATTTTTCCCATGATATTTAGTACAGGTATTTACAGGAACATATGCAATACCTATTGCATTTTATGTGTACAGAATAGATACATAGGTACATTTAAAACAGTATATTTTTAATATCAACTGTTTAATAAATGCTCAGGTATTTATGAGTGTAGGTGGTATTGCATCGAATGTGCATGCAAAACACAGTCTGTTATATCAATTGAATAATTAATAATTTTACTTTTGACCGGCCTGAATTAACGATTCGTTCCAATAAATTTTATTTAAATGCTGTACCTATAAGATGTATGATCAATATCATTAACTGCAGTATTTAATACATTTTATTTGACTTTATAAAATTGGTTTGTTTTAAATTTTTAACTGGCATCAATCATTATAATTGATACATGTTACATTATTTTAAATCATAATTTTATTACTTTCGCTATCAGTTCATTTTTACAATATTTCAGATTTACTATCATTAAATTGTACACATATATTATGCAAATAGTTAGATTATGCACTGTCAAATTGAATATTAAATTTTATAGAAGTACTAATTAATCAATTATCAGATTTATATACTTTGTTTAATTTTTTACAATATTTCATTCATCATTGTAATTGATACAGACTTTCACTTTTCAAACTATTAATCATTTATTTCACCACTATTTATTTAATATATTATACAAACTTTATGCAAAACTTATGTTATTGTAATATATACATCAATCTACCATTCATTTACATGAATTTGGCTACATTCTCATCCCCAATTCAATACTTAATGCTATATTAAAACGTTACTAATTTTACAATGTATTTGCTTTATAATTGGACATCTCAGGCAATTAAATTTGTTTAGTTTTGTAATTGGATGTACTAATTCATTTTTCCAACTGATGCTATTCAATAATAATTATTAGATTTCAATTACTCAAATGGATGCATTCATTCATTCATTCACCACCTGCATTATACAACCTCAGTGTTTTCCACTACAATAGGGATATATTATAGCATATTTTACATTTATATTATTATACTTATTTCCAAAACACATAATAAACTTTTATAACAGTTTTTTATGCATATAATACAAACAATGGTTTACAGCAGCACATTTAGAAAAGATTCAACTTTTTACGGATTAATAATACTGCATTAAGGGAAAACTATAGGACATTAGATTAAAATAAGATCAAATGAAATCCATTATAATACTAGTAGTTCCAATATATTTTATTTACTGGGTATGTCAACACTAATTAGTATCTATGAATGAAGTATTTATAATATAATTTTAATAATAACTTATTATTGTTATTGTTGTAGGCATGTACTATATTCTATTTAAAAATTTGAGTTAATGTGATTTTACACTTTTATAATACCTGTTTTAAAGTTTGAGATAGTGACATTTATTATTAAATATCTACTTATTTTTATGGATTATTAAAGATCTCATAAGTCAGATAGCTATTGAGTTTTAACCGGCCTAACCTAATGATTCATTCCAATGCATTTTCTTTAAATGTTGCACTTATTAGATGTACAATTAATATCATTGACTGTAGTAATTTTATTTTATTATATAATATATTAGTATTAAATTGGTTTGTGGAAGTAATTTTTTTTAAATTTCTAACTGGCATCTGCTAATGTCCATCATTTAATTACTTTCTTATTCAATATCTTATATTTACATTATATTTGAGATGTACTATCAGTTAATTGTAAACATGTACTATATTATTATTATCTAAACAATTTAATCATGGATAGTTATTGTACTTATTATATTTCATAGAATTATATTAGATTTATTAGATTTATTACATTCTTGGTGCACGTACCTCAATGTAATTGATACAGCATTTCACTTTTCAAACAATTAATAATTTTTTTAACTGTTAATGATTTGTTATTATTATAGTTATTTATTATTAACAGAGTCAATACTAAAAACATTTATGAGTGTTTTTAATCAATTTAATTTATGAATATAAATGATTTTGCAATGAGAATATTTTTTAAGTATTTAAAATGATTGATTTTTGTTGGGAGTCATTAACTTGTTGTTTTGTTCTTCGTGTTCATAGGCTAAAGTTGTTGGTTATTATAAGTTAGTATGTTATCCCACGGCAAGGTTTACCTGTGCATTAATATTATTGGTCATACATACGTAACTCAATGACTAAATAGTTCATAGATGAAAGCTTCAAAATATGCTCTCTACTTATACAGTTGGGTAATATATTAATTAATACTTTTTACCTTTAATTGCACAGAACAGTTGTATTAATTTTCAATAATTTTCTACCAATCGTGCTTACTAAATTTACAGTAGGTATAATATATATATACTGTCTGTATACTGATAAAAACATATACACATACACACATATACATGTGCGCGTACGCACGCACACACACACACATGCGCACGCACACACAAACACACACACACACACACACATACATATACTATCACATTATTCTCGTTTTTAAATGTAATTTCACTGGATACACTGAAGACTGAACAAAGTAAGAAACTAAGCCAGACCCGGCTTGAACGTGGATATCACACAA
>JAIPRK010002717.1:0-14344 GCA_025469195.1 Chaitophorus viminalis | reverse complement strand
TTCATCTTGTATAAATAAATATACAATTTATATACTTTTTTCACTTGAATAAATTAAATAGATTGATTTACTGAAATTATATTTCTAATTATTATTTTTATGTGTATGGCTCAAAAAATAATATTCATGAATATGTTCGTGTGTTTTTGGTATAGAAAGAGGTACTTACCTATATTTATTCTACATTGATGATAAATTAGTATTATAAAGAAAAATGAAAAAAAAAATTGATTTTATTATGGACTATTTTCAACTGTGGTTGTAGAGTATGCCTATTTTTTGATAAACGTTATTCTTTTTTTAAGTCTTTTATACGTCCTGCAATTTAATACTAGATTTGAGTATGATGTTTCTATTTATAATTATATAATAACATATTTTTTTTTCAAAGTAGAAGATTTATGTCTTAGAGATTAAAATTTGTATATAGTTATGTAAAGTTATTAAACTAGAGTTGAAATATAGAAGGCTTCATTATTTTACAGATTTAAAAATGGCTTTCAAGATGACCGCCTTGGAAAGGACAATGGTTTACCGTTAAACATAGTTTTTACTGTCGGAATTGTATTTTCTGTAGACGTGCCGAAAGATTTATTACTTTAACAATCGTAACATTATTGAATGATGCACATCATTTACAGTTATAACTATGATTCCAGAACATTTAATTTTTCCAATTTTTAGTGCCAAAGAATATTTTACAATATTTTTCGTGAACAATGATATTTTTTTAGAGACTTCAAACATAGAGTTCTTATAAAATCTACAATGATATTGTTATATTATTAATGTGCCTTAAAGTTTTTAAATACATAATTGATTAATTATTCATTATTTTAAACAGCATATGTTAATAATGACAACATTGACAACAAATGTTTGCTAATTCATAATTCTTAAAATTAAAAACATTTAAATTTATTTTTACATATTGAGTAACATAATATATTAATTAAGATATCAAATACTAACATCATACTTATTGTTTATTTTGATTTAATAAAATAATTCACACAAAGTTAGTACATTTTTAGAGGCGTTTTTAAAATTTTTAGTAATCCAAATCATGTGCAAGTTACATTACGCAATTACATTATTTATATATCATGTATAAAAAAGTGCTATTTGTTATAATTTATATGCGTGATTTATTTTATGGCCTTGGGTTTTACTCCTTGTATACGTTATTGTGTTGATTTTACAACTGTAACTTTAATTAGAAAACATCTAGCTAATTAGGTAAAAATATAGGTATTCTGAATAATATACTCATATTATGTTTATGATTTTTATCTCACCACTATGATTATCAGATGGACAATTTAAAATGATCAATTTAATATATAAAGATTTAATAATATTATATTAATTAAATATATCATACACGAACTATTTACGTTTTGATCATCGATTTCCGTAAAAATACAGATTTATGGAATTTTAAATTAATATAAATAATGTAATAAGATAATATGTAACACATTTTTAGTGTACATATTTTTTTTATTACCCAACTAGGTACCTTATTATTTTCACATTAGTAAGTGTGATAATTTTCGTAATATTCATCATTTTTTTTCATCGTACGTTTAGTTACGTACATGTCAGAATATATTATAAGTCAGCATTTAGTTATAAATTCTTAATGTTGTATAATTTATTATGAAACTTTATTGTGGAATAAAATCAAATAATAATTTAATATTATACACTTCAGTAAACCATATCATTTATATACCATTTAGATAAAATATTTTTATATAATATCGGTATATTAGTACACATGAAGACTTAATCATACTTGTTTGGTTAATTGTAAAAAACCCG
Organism: Chaitophorus viminalis; assembly: GCA_025469195.1. Classification (NCBI taxonomy): domain Eukaryota; kingdom Metazoa; phylum Arthropoda; class Insecta; order Hemiptera; family Aphididae; genus Chaitophorus; species Chaitophorus viminalis. The sequence continues at coordinate 12,517 of JAIPRK010002717.1, read as the reverse complement.
TTCGTCTTTATTTTATATAGTTCTTATTCCCTAAAAAATAACTATTGAATAAGGGCAGCGTAAATAAGATTTACCAAGGGCGGCAAAAAACCTAAAGCCGACTTATGTTATGATGTAAGCACGTGTACTATGGATAATGCAATTTCGTAGTACTAACCATCAATTAAGATAAAATATAGTATGTATATAAAACATAAGTGTACTTATAGCAATAAAATAAAATGTATAATATTTTATTATTTCATATTGTCCCGATTGAGGTAATTACTTTTTAAATATAATATATATATATATATATACTTCGCACATATGATTTTTCAAACACATTTTTTCATTCAGATGAATTTCGAACATTTAATATTCGGACACACGACATTCAAAGACATGATTTTCGAGTACGTGACACGTTACCCTTCCCTTAACTATGTTTATACATAAACTTTTGAAAGTTAAATAAATAACTTAAAATAACAACTACAGTAGAGCTCCGATTATTCAAATAAATCGTAAGGGAAATAATAAAAATAAACAAGATATTAATAGTTTGATTCACAGAAAATATCTTATTAGACAACAAAAACACTTTATTTTTGATTTTGTTGGTTTTACTTACATTATCATAATATATTTTGCTATACAATATTACGTACCTAATTTAATACTATATTATAATATATATGGTATTATTTTAAGTATTCCAGTGACAATACTAAATAGACTATAAAGATTATTAGCCATAGCCAAAAATACAAAACAAAATATTGCTTAATGTTCTAACTAACTGTGTGAACCAATGAGCAAAGAGTGAAATGATAAATTGCGTTCAATTATGATATTACAATTGATGAATAATGAATTATATATAACTGTCAATTTACACTCAATGTCTAATTACTTTTATCTCAAAGCATATCTAGAATCTAGATTTTCAGTACTCATTCAAATAACAATTTATTAAACTACATACACACGTTATATTGAAGATAAAAAGGAAATACATTTTTGTCTTATTTAAAAAAGAATAAATAAATTGTTAAACAAAATGGCTATATTATATAAATAAATTGAATAAAGGTATAGGCACTTATTTAATATTCAATTATATTTATTAAGTATTGTAACATCAATCAGCACTATAATGTAATTAATTATAATATTTTGATAATAATAACAAATAATAATTTCAAAATGTCCACCAATTGAATGCAGATCAAATGGGAAGAAATTTAGTTACAATTCAATATTGATCAGTTATTTTATATGGCCACAAAGGACTAAATTTCCATCCATCAATATTTATATTTGTTGTAACGAATTTTTCACAATTATGCTTGCAATTATAATCGTCTTTTTCCAAGTGTGATAACATTTTTCTATGATAATATTGATTTAAATACATTTTCTGTAATAAGTTATTATTTATTAAATACTATAATGAACCCCACCTCAGTAAAATGAAGATCAGTACTTATGATAGAGCAGCTGACTATCCTATCTTAAAATTAAATCAAGTTCTGCTATTATACTTTTGTAAACTTCAATAATATATTTGTAAAACATAAATAAATTTACTAGTGTAGGTATATGTGTATAATACTAATAATATTAATACATTAATAATATAATGCTATAATCCATAGAAACATGTTTCAAGTTTCATAAAGGATTCAGTTTAACTTTACCTACTTTTTTATAAAGCATTATCGAAGTGTCTGCAGTGCAGACTGTTTACACAATTGGAATGCAATTAAACGACGTAAGATTTTTGAATTTAAACTGTTTTAAGATTTATTTTTTGATTTTGACAATGTAATTTAATTTATTATTCATTGTATATTAAATCATGTTAATTGCTTTCTAGCGTACACACATACACACACACACACACACACACACACACATACACACACACACACATATATAGGTGTTACGGAAGTACATAAATGTAGGTCCTCACTCAACATTTACAGGGTAAGACTCATATTAGACATGGGAATTTTTACATATTAGACTAGGATGTGGTTGTTACAAAGTCAGGTGATGGGATCATGGACATCGATAGAAAGACTAATAAGGGATTATATACTAGAATTAAGGAACAATACTCGAGAACCAATATTAATATATATTAATAATCTTCGACCCACGCAGATACGATAAGGACAATTAGATAAAAAGCTATAGGATGAGACCACAGCACACACACACACATGTATACATTATATGTATATATATTATAATATAAAAGTAGTAAATACATGGTAACCACATCCTGTCACTAAAGATGTACAGTTATAGGAAAAACATGGGAGAGACTCTTTTATCTCACGGTTTTGGGGTATAAAGGACGTCCCAAACAGACCCAATTCAGATGTGTTTCAGTCCGTTCAATATAATTGTAATGCACTTAAAATTAAATGTTTTATTCATATCGAGTATATATTATTTTTATCTTCCTCATTTCAACATCATAACACGACTACACCCTTGAGTTGGTTGCACGCCACATACGTATGAATATAAAAAATTTATAATGTTATAGTTGAAGAAGTATAAAAATTGTTATGCATTAAAATAAAATCTTCTTTGATTATTTTTTTCTTATTATTTATTTTTATATTGTATGGCTAGTGATAAGTATATAAATTTCTTGTTGTTATGGGATTTGATAAGGTGGGTAAATCGTTTTCCAATAAATTTGAAATCTAGTTTGTTATTTCGATACGAAAAAAAAAAAAACGTCTACATATTATTTAATATTGCTTACAAAAAAGTCATCCCCCGTATATATGAGATGAACTTTATAACAGGATGCAATGAGTGCGTCCGTGAAGATGTGTTAGCCACTGCTATCGGTCGCACTAAAGACTCTGGTCAGCGGATCACGGGCTCGCCCGTCTGGAAGTCACGCGGCGGAAAACTGCCGGAAGAGGAGGAGCTTGGTTTGGAGGACGGGAACGAGAAATGGGGCGCGGCCTACGAACGGGGTGACTGCTCTGTGATCCGGAACCACCGTGCAACAGCCGACCCGACGGCCGTGTCGCGGTTGATTGAGAAATTTGAACGCATCGGCGTTATTGTCGACGGAATCGGTAGAGCCGAGGACGCGCGATAACGACGCCGCCGGCTGGGCGACTGGGTCGCGCGGATGGCCGCGAAAATGAACCGGCCGTCCAGCGGAGGAGTGGAAACGGACGACGGACCGACGGCTAAGGTGCAGGCCCAGATCGTGCGCTGCAGGACCAGCGGCCGGCGTCGTCAAGTTGCACCGATGAGTTGGCCTGCGGCGGCGGTGGCAGTGGTTTACGTTGAACTGCATTCGGCTCGCAGCACCGCGAAAAGCGACGTCGTCTCGGCACCTGCAGCCGCACTACATTCCGCGGTGCCTGCTATACGGGCTTCCGTCCGAAACGCCGCCGCCGGGCATGACCGCAAGACGACCGTACGCGGACCGGCGGATCGTCGTTCAGTGTCCGACGGCGTGTGGCAAGAGCTAAAAGAGCGCATGGCTCAGGGGAATATTCAGATAGAGAATGACGCGGTTGAGGGACGCGATTGCGGGTCGAAAAAACCGGTGGCGGGTCGTCGTTTATTGCCCGACGAGGTATGGAAAGAGCTCAAAGAGCGCATTGCTCAGACGAATAACACGGTCAGGAAACCGAGTAGTTGTGGGCTGAAAAGTTCAGTGGTGCGCGACGTAGGGCTTGTTGCCCACCGTAGCACACCGGTGAGTGGCGTGGCTGGGCTGCAGCCGTGGGTACCGGCGGCACGAAACGTTACGGAAGACGACTCGATTTGTGGCCAGTATGTCGGGGCTGATCGCTTGGACGGCAATGTGATAGTGAAACCGAAACAGGAGCCACGACTGCGGAGCGAAATCACACGGATAGCCAAGCTAAAATGGTGGTTTGGCAATGATGTGCGTGTTCCGAACGTGGATTTTCATTAAATAATTCAAATAGATGTTAAAATATATATAAAACAATAAAATAAAGACGTTAAAATAGTAGTTAAATACATTTTTTTTGTGTTTTGAGTTTTTTTTTAGATTCTGAAGAGAGTGATGGAATCTATTGGTTTATGTGCGTTTTTTTTTTTTTATTAATTTATTTTTGTGTCTAACAAAATCTTTTTTGGCAGTAAAAATGCTTCGATTTTCTTAAACAGCAGAAAAGGAAAGTGAATGTACTTGGTACTTGAGCAAGTCAAAAATCAAAATTTTTCAATACTTTTTAAAAGCGTCGAAAAAAATGATAAAAATATTACGAAAAAACGGAAAGTTTTACACAAAACCACGTTTTGACAAACTCTTTTTTTTAAAAATGCTCTAACTCAAAAATGAAAAACCGCAAATACTTGAAATTTTCACCAAATCTTTATATTGGCGTTTTCCATATATGGTTAAGTTTTCAAAGTATTTTGACATATTTTTACTTATATATAAACAATTTCAATTTTTGATTTTTCCAAGTTTTTTTTTTTGAAATACGAATAAAAAAAATCTGGCTGTCCGAAAACTCTTAAAAATTTAATACAAGGTTTATTATAAGTTGTACTTATTGCAATTAAAAAATACTGGAAATCGTTTAAAGGAAAATTTTTTTTTATATGCTCATAAAGTTCAAATTTGTATAAAATATATTAAAATCACGATAATTTGCAAGTTATTTTGTAGTTGAAAATTCATATAATTCCTATCCTTATATTCAAATTTAACAAATCCATTATAGTGACCTATTCTATGAACGAGATCCATTTCACCCCCCTACTTTATAGCTGAGGGAGGCCCATTCGGTTTTTTTCTTTTTTTGATTATAATTTGTATAGTACTTTACTTTTATCATGCGGTCCTCGTGTTTTATTGTATACTGTATTCATAATATAAATCCAACACCAAAAATAATACTATACAATAAATTCAAATATATGCTTAAATACTTTTAGGATATAAGGATATAACTCGAAAATGTCTCAAAGATTATTATTTATGACATTTTGGTCCAAAATAAAATATCGTACTTTATTTATTTGTTTAGGTGAAATTAATAGCGTTCGTAATTCGTTTTAACTAAATAATTAATATAATACATTATGGAATAGGTATAATATAATTATTAGTCATGTCATTTTAATTAATTAGAATAGGATAATTTTATGAAAGAAAAGGAAGATTGTAGAGTTTCATATTGATCCAATTCAATTTATTTTGAGCTTTGAACCAATTTTATATTATTATATAATAAATATTATTTTATTATTATATATTTTATAATAAATAAAATAATTATTATATTATTATTATATATTATTAAGTAAGTTACATATTGGATACGTCTCACTGTTTCGGTTATGTACAATAATTATTACTTGTAAGTATAATGATTTAACACTGTTTTCTTGTTTCTAGTCCGTATGTGTATTTAATAACATATGCAATAATATTTATAAACAATATATTGCCAACAAGTTGCAAATAAAATATTGCTTGGTCTGTACTCTGTACCTAGTTTAATATTATATACCTGGACGAGGGAGACCATTGAAAATTTCACTCCCGGACTCAAATTTTGACGTTACACTACTATTCATCACATTACGTAAGTATAGTGATTTATATTGTGCATTTTGTACGGTTTGTACAATTATAAATTTCAAATAATCGATTATAACCCAATGTCAATACGATTTCGCTCAAGTAAAAACTAAATTTGACACTATGTATAGTAATTTTTGATGACAGTGACAATAGTTCCAGTGCATGTATTTACATTGCGCTTGTATGAAATTTTGTTTTTAGTTTTAAAAACACAATTTTGTAAGTGCGGTGGAAGAAAGAAGTTTCTGAATATTGCGGTAAAAATGATAATTTATTACGAGTTATTTATTTAGAGATAAGCGATTAGATAATTAGAAAAAATAATTTGAAATAATAGTATCTACGATTTTTAATACTTGCAATTAAAGTCCGAAAATACACTTATAAATTGAATATCGAAAACTTGTAATCAAATAAAATCATTGAACTAATAATATTTTCGATTAGTTTTAAAATATACCTGTTGATTTCTACTGTATCTGGCTAAATTGAATGCTGCATGTGACGGTGTAACACAGGAGTATGACAACGATTGTTTATCGTTTATTATTATTTACTATAACGATTCTTAAATCAATTATTTCATTTTTGTAAAGAGTGAAATTCGTTTTTGAGTCTTTTCATATTCGAGAGAACATTTTCTGATATATATTATATATATTTCAAGTTCGATTCTTCGTGATGGAACACAATGTAAGCATAAAAATCACATTTATAATTACTTTCGAGTGCATAACGTATATAATTATTAACTTTCTTTTTTCACTCGTCTATTTGTGTTATATAAATGATATGTTTAAATTATAGTCGAATGATGTTCGCATATCCATTTCCGAAGAGTGGAATTCATTAGGGGACGAGTTATCAGCTCAGGAAGAGGAGTTTTTCGGCTTGGTGGAGACGTGCAATCTGTCGGCTGTCGAGAAGTTCTTGGCCGAGAACCGGGTGAACATTAATGTAAAAAATTACCAAGGAATCACCCCATTGTACTTGGCAATAAAAAATAATTGCGAACCACTGGTCAAATTGATTTTACAACAAAGCGGTAAGTTTCCACAGTGCTGTAGCACTATAATACCTGTAACAGAAGAATTAAACATCCCCCCCCCCGTGTGACTGTGTGAATGAATTACATACACGTTTAGAATAATATACTGCACAATAATTTGTTTATAATAGTTAATACATAATATTATACATTCGATTTGTTGTGACAGTAATTATTTGCTGCTAAAGAATCTAAAATTCCTTCTTATACGAACAAACCATTCGGACACTTTAAATTTCGCTTTAAATAAAGCAGTTTCTAAGGAATACGATATTATTACACGCATTATTATAAAAAACACTCGAGAGTTATCTTCATACTAAGATTCCGTATACTTTGTCTTTGAGCAACCCACGGGGGGGGGGAGGGCTTAATGTCTGATGAAGTTGTGATTTATATACACAACGTGTTTGACCGAACGCGAATATTATTATTATTATCATTATCATCATCTTCTTCGCAGGAGTTGAGATTGGCGACTCAGTGCTATTCGCCATAACAAACGACGACCTGAATCTTTTGATAATGCTGTTGGACTACGGGGATAAACGGAACGCAACCACCGACAACGTTGGGGCCGCCTCTGCGGAGAACGACGAGTCCGAGGAGTTCCCGCCGTCGATGAAACCGTTGTTGCTGGCCGCTCTGTGTGGCCGTTACGAGACCGTCGACTACCTGATGAACCGTGGCCACAGACTGGACATGCCACACCCGCCGCAGTGCACGTGCAAGGAGCTGTGCGTGGCCGTGGACAATGTGGTGGCCGTGGGCGTTGATAGGATTAACACGTACCGGGCGCTCAGCAGCCCTACGTACCTGTGCCGTACTTCGGCCAACGACCCAATCCTGGCGTGCTTTAAACTACACGACGAATTGTTGGAACGTGGCGCGCACGACCAGGTGTATGACACCGAGTACACGGCCCTGGCATCACAGGTAACATTTTGACAATTCGTAACTTTCCGCATGTTGTGGCGTCTTGTAATAGTTGGAACGCATATTATAATTCTTCTAGTACATATAAAATAAGGATAACATATACATTTTAAATGTAACCTAATGAAACCTAATGGGTGGGGAAAGTCCATCACACCTATTACCCGGACGTCGTCGACCCCAAATCAAATTTCCCATACACAGTTAACATACGCATAAACTGTCAACGTTGCAGAACAGTGGCGTATTTACGGGGGGTGATCTGAGTGATATATCACCCCCCCCCCCAGAACCTTTTTTTTTATTCATTTCACTTTTCTTATTTTTCTTTTAAATACTTGAGCCGGAAGTTCGTAATGGTATTCTTAGTATTTATAAGTATTCCATCAGTCCGTTAATAATAATAGTTAATAATACACAGTTTTAGACAATATAATTATTAGTAATTTCAAGAAAATCGTGAAAATTAGATAATTATGATGAATTATTATTATTATTATCGTTTAATATCCTAATGTTCATGGTTAGTTTATATATCTATTAATCAATTTTATCTGTGATTATTTAATTTATACTATATTAGTGACCTAGCATATATTTATTAAGTATGAAAATAAATGTTTAATATTATTAATGTTGGTATAATTTTAAATAAAGTGCTCTTTACGGAAACAGGAAAAGTATGATAACAAGATCCTCCTAGAAGATATTTGTCCCCTTGGCTCCTAATGTAGTTATGGTTATATCACCCCCTAGAAAAAAATCCTAGATACGCTACTGTTACAGAATGAATTATTATTGTTTTCACAAACGACTTGGCGTATTATAATAATATTGTCGTGTCGGTGTTATACGGTTTGCTTTGGTTGTGCACAGGTGAGACAGTTCGCAGTGAGCCTGATCTTAAACTGCAGAACATCCGATGAGGTGAAAGTGTTGCTGCGGAACCGGGACGGGTGTGCGTTCAGAGGCGCGTTTCCGTATCCGAGGCTGATCACGGCCATGGACCACAAGCAAAAGGAGTTCGTGGGCCACACCAACATCCAGCAGGTGCTTGAATCCACTTAGATTGGCGACTGGATCGAGTGGAAGTCGTACTCGACGATCCGGAAGTGCGCCTACCCCGCATGGCGGTTGTTCGTGTTGCCGCTGACGGTTCTGCTGGCCGTATTTGCACCGGGTTCGAGCATAGTTCGCGACAGCCAGCTTCCGATCAAACGCATGTTCAACAGCCTGGCCACGTACCTGGTGCTGTTGGCGCTGCTGTTCGTCATCTCGAACGACGACCGGTTGAAGGTGGTCCGCGGCACGCCTACCTACTCGTGGCTGTGGTGGCTCGTGGCTGTGTTCGTGGTCGGCCACTCGGTCGAAAAACTGAAGCTGCGGCTGCTGCAGGGCCCGCAGCGGTACTTCTTAAACCTGTGGAACGTGTTCGACGTTATAAAACTTACGTTATTCACCATGGCGTACGCCACGTGGGCCGTGGCCTACTTACAGGGCCGCATTGTGGACGTCGATCTGGACCGCAAATACTGGCACTGGGCCGACCCGCAGCTGGTGGCTGAAGGACTGTTCGCGGTGGCCACGGTCATGGCCTACATGCGGCTGCTGTTCCTGTGCCAGCTCAACTACTACATCAGTCCGATGCAGGTGTCGCTGGGCAAGGCGTTGAACGACTTCGGAAAGCTAGCCACGTTCCTGGCCATCATCATGGTGGCGTTCACCTGCGGTCTGGGCACGTTGTACGGCCCGTACAAGGACATGTCGCGCAAGGACCCGGAGACGGGGCAGGTGTCGCGGCAGGAGGACTCGTTCGTCACCGTGGCCGATATGTTCAAGACGCTGTTCTGGGGCATATTCTGCATGACGTCGCTGGAGGCGGCCGACCTGGTAGTCGGCAACACCGGGGCCGACAGTGGTGGCGGAATCAACGGCTCGGACGTGGCCGAAAACCACGATTTCACGGAGATGGTCGGCTACGGGCTGTTCACCGCGTTCGAGGTGATTATGGTGATCGTCATGCTCAACATCCTCATCGCCAGCATATCGAACACGTTCCAGCGGGTGTTCGACAACGCCGAGTACGAGTGGATGTTTGGCTGCACCCGGGTGTACGTCGATTACATGCTGCTCAACGATCTGCCGCCGCTGTTCAACCTGTTGCTCACTGCGGTCCAAGTGGTGTACGGTGCACGACGTCTGTTCTCCAGAACGGCCGGTTACAAAAAGTTTCACGGCCACCATCAGAACGATGACGTGGCCGACCACCAGTTCAAGCAGCAATACCGTGCGCTCATGGCCGAGCTCATAAAACGTTACTTCATCCGCACTACGCAAACGTACACGGACGAATAACTTCACTTTTATGTCTCCACCATCCCCCCCCCTTCTACCCTTTTGCCGTATATCTTTTATAGGGTTCTATACAATATTATTATTGTTAATTATTTAATATTTTATTTATTTATTATAGTTATTATTAAAATTATTTATTAAAATTTTTTTTTCAGAACCTACATATCGTTGTACCTTTTCTATATTAATTTATTGCATTTATTTATATATTTATCTATAATATTGGGCAATCTGCCCGTTCTAATTCAATTGAATAAATAATTATTATTATTATTATTATTATTATTTCTAAAAAAATGAATACTGGACCTCACTGAGTATTATCGTGTGCAGGCACCGGAGTTATTAGGTGTATATTCGTATCATGAGTATAATTTTTAGTAACATGTTTTTATGGTATTTACAAAATATATAAATATCGAGATAATTAGCAAATTATTTTGATTGACCTAGTAACGATTTATTAAGAAATTATTTAGCATTTATTTGAAAATAATTAAGCTTTCGCATTTTTATTATTAAATGTTGTACGTAAGTCCCATTTCATATGTTGGTCACCTAGATTTAACATATGTTTTTCATTCGAAATATCCATGTAATATATATATTATTAATCATACAAATTTCCATTTATAATTATACTAATGTGCATATCATTTAATTTATATTTTATTTTACCAAAAAATTCTTTTATATTTTAAGTGAGATTAGAATTATCTCCCGTGATCTAAAAAAGGTATGATAAAAATAAATAAAAATTTTACAATTAATACACAAATATTAAAATGGTTTTTTTTATATTTTATTATTTCTCGACTTCTAAAATATAACATTTACAATATTTACAATCATAAAATATGTAATATTATACAATTAAGGATATATTCGTTTTTATGATGATCAAACATACCATAAACACATTTTTAAATTAAAATAAATGTCTTCCTCTTGGAAAACTTTAGTTGAAAGTTTCTGTATTTATTTAAAAATACCATTAAATTTGTTAGTAATTTTAATATATGCATTTATATGTACTTACATCATAAGTTATTATTAATAACTGTCAGCAAATGTACATATTTTTAAAATGTACATAAGTAGTTTTAAAATGAATATAACAACGATGTATAACTTTACACACGTTCTATATCTCACCTTGGTTTGCTCATAATAAATCAATAAAACTCAAATATGTTTGTCAATGTTTTTCAAAATTAGTTTAAAATGCATTAAATGCAAATCAAGCAACTCCAAATAGCGACATCAAGACTACAAGACAAAATTATAAAACACAATGAAACACAAATTATTATTTTATCGGGGACTTTAACACGATATATGTACGTTTATACAATTAGGTCTACTAATTACTAAGCAATAAGACTGTATATAACATGCAACATTACAATATTTTGAGTTTATGTATAATTATTTAGTAATTTATTTAAAATTACATTTTTTTTAAAAGAATAGCATTTTAACACAAAATACAGCCAACTCGATTTTACACAAGATGCGGGTTAACTAGTTTGTGGATTAATGAATGACCGTGAAGGTTGTATTATATAACTTATAATATAAATAAAAGCACTTAAATTAAAAAATAAATAAATAAATAACTTATACATTTAATATATTTCATACCGTGTCAAATTAATATTATTTATATCTATATTCGTTTAATTAATAAACGTATAATTTTTGTTCACAAATGTGGTCAGTTATTTGTTAGCTATGCCTTCATTATATTGTATAAAAGATAAAAAAACAATTAAACACTATTAAATTTAGTCATTACTTTTATACTGAGTGATCAAATCTATGGACTACGACAGAGCTAAATCTAAATCTAAAATGTCGCAAAAATAATATCGCTAATGTTAAATTTAAATAAATTAACGTGGTATTAGAATAATTTGTAAATTATACGAAGATCATTAATAAATTTATAATTTTTTTATTTTTCCAATGACAACTTTACCATTAGACCATTAATAATACCATTATAATATACCATATACCATAATATACCATAATGACCGTTAGAAGATGTTGGATAATGTGTTACTTAGCAGTGGCGTATTTACGGGGGGGGGGGTCCAGGGTAACTGGTTACTGAACTTGGAGTTAATTTTGTTTTAAATGTTACGTTTACGTGTAATATTAATTTATTCAGTTTTTAATAGTTTTCTATTAAGAAATCAGATTGTATTTGATATGGTTTAAAAGTCACGGAACTCGTCATCAATAATAATTATCTCTTTTCCCGGTTATAAAAATAATATGTAAATAAAATACTGGTAAATTGAAATAAAAATTAATTTAATAATAATTTAACACTTAGTTTACGTTGATCAGTTGGTACATAATACATATGGCTTTTCAACTCATCATCAATGTAAGAAGATTTAGTTGAAAATTCATTACATTCTCAATAGTATAATACTGGGTAAACGGGTACACACGAATTGCGTACCAAAACAGATAGATGAACCTTTTTGAACGAATTGCGTCCCGGACGCAATTTCATCTACAGTTAATTATTATTGTAAGGGGTTCCTAAAGTGATATTTCCATAGTAA
>JAIPRK010002716.1:0-14348 GCA_025469195.1 Chaitophorus viminalis | reverse complement strand
TTTTCCAAATTTAATAAATGATTCTGCAACTAAGAGTTATAATAATATTAGCTAAGCAAAAACAGGTTAGGTTATAAATGACATACTTTCAGCTTTTTTGGCTTCGTTTTCACAGTAAGCTTTTTTCAACTTCTTGGTGATTCGGAAGCTTTACGACATTCAAAAGCGTCCTAAACTATGTTTCATATTGTTCATAATTTAATTTAATGAAAGTTATATTTTATAAAATACATAAGTATATTTTTTAGTTTCTTAAGTACAGTATTTCCCAACCAGTGGTCCGTGGGCTAGTCATAGGTGGTCCGCGGTACCTTCGTTTTCTATTTAACATTATTTTTTTAAATAGTGAAAAATATTTTTATTCACCGTAATATATGGTTATTTTATTGTTGTCATCGTGTAAAGTTAAATAATTATATATAATATTACAGTAAAATAATAAAAATTAACTTTTTTCAATAAATTTTGTGTATTCATGTTAATGAGCAAAAAAAAAGGTCTTCCTAGTCTGGCTAGTTTGGTAAAAAGGTTAGGAAACACTGCTTTTACACTGCTTTAGTATATTCATATATAGTACTTACATCGAGTTCAATGTCAGAATCGTCAATGAAATTTGATGCCATTTTTTCACAGTGATGTAGATTGATAATTTTTTTCTGTAGACACAACACAGTAGACTGATGAAACAAGACTGAGTATTGTGAACAAAATGATCATACACCTTATATACCCAGAATTCACGTGTTAATGTCCTCTCTTTTTCAACTGATTCTATTTTAATTAATTCTAGGAACGTACAAAGTCGTTTATACAAACGTGATTAGTAGTATCAATTCCTTTCACTCTATTCATATTAATTTTTTCCACTCATCGTCTTAGCTGTAGTAAACCGAGGTTACTCCTGACGTTAGACGGATAGGTCAAACAACTATCTAATTTACGAAAAAAAAATATTAATATTATTTATTTCTACAATACAAGTTTTGCAGTAATAAATCGTATTAATTATTATTTTTCGTAAATTAGATAGTTGTTTAGGACATTTCCCGGAGCTACACTTAATTCTGCAATAAAAGTTATGCATGATTTCCAAACCATATAATTATTATTAAATATAATATAAAGGATGTAGTAAACCGAGATTACTCGAATGATTAAAAATATTATCATTATAATTTTTCATAAATTAGATAATTGTTTAGGGTGTGTGCCGGAACTACGCTTAGAACTAACCAAAGGTTATGGATTATATTTTAGTGTAAATACGAGATACAAATCGATGTAAATTTAGACTTAAGTTAACGTCTTATTTGTACGGACAATTATGTTGGTCTTGGGTATTCTTGACCTATGTTTCAGTAAGAAAAAATCGTATGAGAGGTATGTACTTGTATATTATACTAAATTTTACTATATTATTTATTAGAGCTTATGTTAAAATCACTAATTTTAACTAACCAAATAAATGTTAATTACTTTTAGCGATGGGAAAACTAGACGATAATCTTACAGAAGAAAACCGTTACCTTTCAGAACGATTGATATAACAAATTGTTAAACACCCGTTTAACTTCACGGAACGCGAAGTTTTTGAATTTTTTCGTCAACAAAATTCAACATTTGTGTTAAGTGAAATAATCGTAAAGGGTTTCATGGTATGTTTTCATCCATTCAGTGCTGACAGTATAATAATAAAATAATCAGTGAATATGATGGTATCAATTTTGAACTTAAATCATGATGAAATATTTAAAGACATGGAAGTACTGTAAGTATACAGTCGAATTCGTCGTTGCCCTATATGTTATAAATAATTAACTGTTTGTAATAGAGATAATTTATATACCACATCGGATGAAGATTTATTGACTATTTATGTTTTCAATACGACTTACAGCGAAAATCGCATTGTTTCTACTGTTCACGTTTAGCCTTTATTATTTTATTTAGTATAAATATTAAACTTTTTAAAAATGGATAAATCTATTAGTAATAAATGTAGCAGGATTAAAAAATGTGATAGAATTAATGTTACTGCTGAGACATTGATTGAAATAGAAAAATTTAAAAACAATCGTTCAAAAACATTTTTCTTAAAAAATAATAATAATTTTATTAATTTAATATCGTTCTTAAATTTCGCTTCATCAACATTAATTTATAAGCTTAAAGAAATATGTTCTTCGTCATCATTGAAATTTAATTTATTTGTTGATTCGGTGTATGAAAATATAATAACTGGTGAATACGTGATGTTAGTTTTTAAACCAAAAATGTTGTTTGTTTTTCTGCATCTAATTTCAAAAAACTTTTAAAAGATATGTTTGATAAATTATTAACTGAATAAGAATCATTTTTAATAAAAGGATCTGGATGGAGGTTAATTAGATTGGACGGTATACAACTACGTACAAATAAAATTAATTTATTGGGTGGTGGCACTTTTTTAAAATTGCAAAAATCAATTTCTGATAAAAAAGCGATTATTAATGTTAAAAATAGTGATAATAAATGTTTTAAATACGCTATTTTATCAAAATACAATAAAAACTTAAATAAATCGAAATTTAGTAAAAAAATGTTTAATTTTTTAGAAAAAAGTAGTGGTCTTAATTTTAAATGTGTTGATTTTCCTACACCGCTAAAACAAATAAATAAATTTGAAAAAGTCAATAATGTAACTGTAAATGTTTATAGTTCTGACAAAAACGGGCTCATTTATCCCCTTCGTGTTAGTAAAAATGAAAAGTCGGACCATTTTGATTTGTTTTTTTCAAGTAATGAAAAATCCACACATTATAGATTTATACATAATATTTCACGATTAATCCGGTCCCAAAGAACTAAACACACGACTAAATTAATAATTTGCAAACGGTGTTTTACTTCGTTTAGTAGTAAACTAAATAAATATAA
Source organism: Chaitophorus viminalis (assembly GCA_025469195.1). Classification (NCBI taxonomy): domain Eukaryota; kingdom Metazoa; phylum Arthropoda; class Insecta; order Hemiptera; family Aphididae; genus Chaitophorus; species Chaitophorus viminalis. Next base: position 11,432 of record JAIPRK010002716.1, on the reverse strand, counting down.
ACCTTGGGGTCAACTTGGACTCGACCGTCAAAAATTAGATTGTGAAAATCATGAGTTATGTGTGCCAGTATTGCTGGGCCAGATGATGATGAATTTATTAAATTTTCTCATTTTAATCGTGCGGATCGAATACCAATTTTAATTTATGCAGATTTCGAATGTTTATTGTTTCCAGTCAAAGATCAAGTAAAAACAAAAACTATGATAATACATCATCATAAACCCATGAGCTTTGGTTTTTACGTAGTAGAGCGTCGTAATATTAAATTAATTCAATCAACTAAACATCAAGTGTATTTAAAATCTGTAAATAAAGTAGTTTTAAGTGTTAATGATGATAAGAGAGTTATATTGAAAGGTAGTGTGTGCACGCTTCCATACGGTCATTTTAAATTATAATATACTAAGTTATCAGGATAATATACTAATTAATTATATGCACATAATTGGGTTTAATTTTTAAATTGAAAATCAATCAACGCTTATAAAGTTACAATTTTATTATTTGAAAATATGAGTATACATTTTATCATGATTATAAAACGTTAATATAGATTTATCCATTTTATTGTATAATATTTGAATTATTGTATATCTGTTCCGGATAATCTTACAATATCTGATGATGATATCCATGAGTTATGCGATGAATCAAAACCAAGCCATGATACGTAACATTTATTTTTCTGTTTTTTATAATGTTACTAATAAGAAATGTATTAGGGTAACATGTTTTTTTATTTCTTCATTGTAAAAACAACCCAATATTGGATTGTTTACACTAACTTTTAGTTGATAAGTTACCGGATTTTTATTTAAGACTTTATAAATTGTGAAAATCTCAGTAGTCCAGTTTGGATTATAACCTTTACTGAACTGGTGTTTATATTTTGATATTCTTACTTTGTCATTAATTTTAAATTTAGGTTTCTTTCGTGTTATTTGTGATGTATTTAACTTTAAGAAAGCTGGTTCAGACCTACCTTGATTCGGGCTGCATTGTATTGTACTATGTTTAGTGTGATTGTAATTATTTACTAATTTTAAAATTACATTATGCCAATTCCACGTACCTGATGACGAAAAGTGTTTATAAATTTTACCTTTTATTGTTCTTATCACTCGCTCCACCATTCCTGCTTTAATATTACTATATGTAGAATAATGTTTAATTTTAAACTTTTGCATTATGTTTTTGAAGTATGTGTTATAAAATTCTGTTCCATTATCTGTTTGTAATAATTTAGGTTGAGACTTTTTTAATATATTTTCCATTGCTTTTGCAACATTTAATCCAGTTTTATCTTTTAAAGGTTCAACCCACACATATTTTGTGAACGTGTCTATCACAATTAAAATATACTTAAAACCACTGGTTTTTTTTTAATGTGCTTGCATATCCATTAAATCGGCTGGCCAAAGATCGTCTTTAAACCTAGTTAAAACATGTCGACGAAGAAATACTTTTCTTGCCGGACGATGTAGCTCGGTTGCAATATGATCTAATGTAGGCATTATACTATTAAATTTCTTTCGCGTAATTCTTCTAAAATTGATGTAATTTCGTTATGAACACCAGTATTATCGGCCTCTTCCGACGACGACAACAGATTAAGCCTTGTAACTAATTCATTAGGATCGTCGTAGTACACTATCTGAGTAAAAGGTAAAATTTCTTTATATAAACCCGACCCAAATTTTTTAATAGCTAATAGTGGTTGATCAAACTGTATCATATCATCTACAGAGTTATTTTTACTAGACTTTGGCGGTGAAAATGTGAATGATTCATTAATTGTAGACGGATTAATATTTTCATTAATTTTTTGAACTTTTCTACTAGATAAATGCTTTTTAAATTTAGTTAAATCTAATTTTTCCATTGTAGTTTTTTTCGGCGCTACATGGTACGAATTTAACAATTCATTATTTAACTCTATTTTAATACGATCATATAAAGGTTTTATAATATTGGTCCATTTGAAGAAACTATTTGCCTTAGGTTTTCCATCAGCTTTTAGATTTTAAAATTTCGTAATATGCTTCAATATCGCTGTATGTTATTTCCTTAGGATTTTTTTCACACAGCAAAGACCAAAGACCTGATGTCCACGGAAAATATTTATCAGCAACATGTAATTGGTTGTTTATGAAACTATTTTACACTGATCGTTAGCCACATCATAATGTAAACCAAATGTTTTATCGTACGTTCTAAGTCGTGGAGCTGTACTAAAAAAATTAAAAAATTCCGAAACTTGATCACCATCTTCATCATCGTCTTCAATTTTATCAGCTGTGATATTGTTAATTTTTTCTGTTATTGTTTCATTTTTTTTCCCTTCAATTGATTTTAGTGGTTCTATTATCGGTTTGAACGTTTCACGAAAATAGTTGTCAGATTCAATAACCCCTCTTATCATTTCCATAATTTTTTGTTTTATATTCTTTCTAGACAATATTAAGTTTTTAATCAATACGTCCTCGTTACCCATTTTAATGGAGTGAATTGAAATTTAAAATGATGTGGTATTTATATAACTTTAATTTTTTTTTTTATAATTTTGATGAAGACGTAAATAATATTATTACATTATTATAAATTTATGAAAACCACACCTATATCTACCTTTTTTAATTTCTGAACTTTTATCAATAACTATAAAACCGAATTCTTCGTGATTCCAACAAAAATGACACATTTGACGGACTTTGGAAAAGTCCATGTCAGCTGAACAATGATCATTAAATATATGATGAAGATTTTTATCGTCTTGTTTAAACAATACTAGAAAATTTGTGTTATCTCTTATTAATTGTTAAGGTATTTTTGAATATGTTTGTGCTAAATAAAATATAGAGTTTGCACCAGAATGTCTTCCCATACTGAAAAAATCTCGAATAGGAGTTTAACTATCGCAAATAACGTCGTCAAATATGAAAATTGAATTTGGTTTTACCAAGGTGGGTTTAATAACTTATTGTGCACAAATGAAAGTAAATAAATTAGCGCCCTTGATTCCATTAATTATGTTTTTTAACAATACATATTTTTCCTGATTAGGTGTTTTTGTGTATAAATAAATATTTTCAAATTTCAACCCATTCCGGGTTGTAATTAAATTAAACATAACGTTTGTTTTTCCAGAACCCGAAGGGCCAACAATTATGGCACGTATACTGTCTGGTAACAATGATCCATGACGAGACACGGTTTTTGTAATTTTTACATCAACATTTTTTATATTTAATTTATCTTTTTGCTCAATAACTTGCATTTTAATATAAATACTTGGTAAATTGTAATTATATAATCAGTAACACATTATAAGCTCAACATGCAAGATTAAAAAAAAGACTGGTAAAGGGTTATTGAATTCTGCTATAGTCTTCCGTTTGAAGCTCACATACCTGGATATCAATTTTGTGGACCGGGCACAAAATTAAAAGCTAGACTTGCAGCAGGTCAAAGAGGTTAAATAAATTAGATAGTGGTTGTCGAAGTCATGATATAGCGTATGAAAACAGTACTGACTTAGCTAGTAGACATAAAGCAGATAAAACATTGGAAGATTTAGCGTGGTCAAGAGTAAAAGCAAAAGATAGTTCATTTAAAGAAAAAGCAGTAGCATACGCGGTAGCAAAGGCAATGAGAGATAAACAAATAATGGGTATGGGATATGGTGCAAAAAAAAAATTAAAAATAAAAACTTAGAAAAAAAGGGTTATTCGATGTCCTAATCTGATTGGTGGGGCGATACCATAATTCCAATTTTCGCTGGATTATCAACACTCGGGAGTTTGGCTTCGGGTGCTTCAAGTTTGTATAATGCCGTGAGAAATTCAAGAAAAAAGAGAAATGATTTATACTTAAACCTTCCAACTGGTAAAGGTTTATATTTGAATAAAAAAGGTGCCGAAATGAAAAGTAAAAAAGTGAATAAAAAAAACTAATTGAAATGTTGCCTAATAGACCGTTATCAGGTGAGGACATTATAAATTACGTTGCAAAGTTTAAAATATCTCATTTTCTATATATATTTTATGCATTTTCAATTGTATCAATATATATCTTATCACAACTCGTATACATCATAATCAAGTGCACGTATGGTGTGTGGGACACATTCTAAATTCAGTATTGCAAGATATCACTAGTAGCGGAATTCATGCTGCAAACTTATTTGAACTACTCAATAACATAGCTAGTTTTATCCGACGATCACATGTACGCATGGATCGTTGGAATGATGTAGTTACTAAAATGAAACTCAATTTAATTGGAAAATCGAGATGGTGGGCAAAGGAAGTAGCACTCAAAAAAATTTTAATGGCATACTATTTAAAAACTTAATCCAAGTAATGAAAACAATTAAAGATTCAGTACAAAATGACTCGGAATCTAGAGCTAAAGCGTCAGAATTCATAGAAAACTTCATAAAATATGAGACAATTTTAACAGTAATGGTGTTCCTCAAAATATTTAGTATTACAGGATCTTTATCTAAATATATCCAGGGTATGAACTGTGACATATTACAAGCATATAATATGATTAAAAAATCTAAAGTTCAATCACAGCTAGTAGAATTTTCTGAAATTCATGAAAAAACCAATATATTTATAGAACATATAAATGACGAACTTGATGAAATTGATATTGTTATTGAAAGTGAATTTCCTAATAAAAGACGTCGAGTTCCCAAAAAAATGTTTAACTATGAGGCTGATGATTCTTTCACAAACATTTCAGCGATTAATGAATATAGAATAAGCACTTTTCAAACTTATGGATACAATTAATAATAGAATAAAAGTAGGGTATGGAAGTTTATCTCGAGAAATTTGTGCAGATATTTCTTGTTTAGATCTAAAAAACTTTGAAGATATAAAAAATGAGGGACAAAATATAAGTTATAATTATGTAAACGAGAATGAAGTTATACATGACTTAGATGGCTAACTCCTAATTAATTAATTATTATTGAATTTATTTTACTTACAACTTCGATTCCCGCATAAATATTCGATTTCTTTTCTTGTGGCTTAAAAAAGTAGTCCAGCGTAGTTCTCTTTATTTTAAATTTTAACACCGAAGGGCGATGACCGAAATGGTGAAATTACAACAAAATTTTACACACAACGAAATTTAGGGCCGATTTCACCAAATATGCTTTAATCGTGGTTACGGTAATCACGGTTAGACGTTAATCGTGATTAAATTTAACTTAGATTTCACCATGCTAATCATGGTTCCATTAATTACGATTACGGTAACCATGATTAGTCCTACTAACCGCGATTAGTGGTACAATCAAACAGCTGTGATCTACGATAATGTGATAACAGTGACATTGTTATTTGTTTATCAATTTCGGTTTTCGATCGTTTTATTTGAAAGTTCAAATAGTGAAATCAGTTTTGTCTTTTGTTTATTTATTTTTTTAATTTGTGTTAAATCTGGATACCCAAAACATTTTAAAGAGGAAACGGGAACGTAGTTTCGAGTACTCCGAAAAATGTGTACTTTTAGAAATTGTCACTTGATATTTCAGTGTGATCGAATCAAAAAACACTGACGGGGTAAATATGAAACTAAAGAACAAGAGGTGGACAACTATTGCAGAAGAATTTGCTGCAGCATCGTCAACGTGCCATAGAGATTCTCAGAGTTTAAAAATACTGTGGGAGAACCTTAAGAGGAAGGCTAAGTTGGCGATTGCTGCTCAAGCTGATATGTATATGGCACAGGTATTATAATATCTAAACTTCATACATCATAATATAATCATATAAATACATAATTAATAATCATCATTTATATTTTTTTTACAGGAGGAGGTAAAGCCATGGCAATTTTTGCCGACTCTGTAGTGGAAACAGTTGTGGGCTAATTCATCCACATATCAAACCCTTCTACAACATGTTTGATGACAACACAGACATTACAACTCAAATAATCACAGGCAAGTTAATTTACTTATGAAGACTATTATTATTTTAACAGCAGTTACATTATTTAGCTTTTTTACTAATTAATATTTTGAACTTTCGCGCTATTACAGATAATTTATCAGTACCTATAACTAATGACTTGTAGGAAAATAAAATTAGTGAAAAAGATGAGAAAATATTTATGATGAAGAAACAAATCAGCATGACAACCGAACATGACTGGTCGCAATATAGTCCTGCCATGTTGAAGGCTCCAATGTCTGCTACTCTCCACCAACCTTTACAATCATTCTCCCAGCCACTACCCTACGAATCAAGTCTTTCACCCAACACCAGCACACCAGTGGAATTGCAGTCCCCTGTTGATGCATCTTCAAAAGTGCAACAAAAAAGTACAAGCGATACTAAAAATGTTGTGTCCCGGAGAAGACCAGTATTAACTTCATCAGCATCACAGACTCTTCTAGAAACTAAAATTGCTTCACTCAACTCGGTAACTGTCAATGCTTACAAATAACATGAATTAGAAATGGAAATATTATTATCGAAAAAAAAAACAAGAAGAACAGAAGTTAAAGCAGGGAGAAGAGAAAATTTCGCGTCGTTTTACATCTTAAGGTACACAGAACTGAGGAATTTTTTCAGGTTGCTTTTAAAGCCTGATATACAGCCTAAAACACAACACTTCACCATGGTATAATTTATAAAATAACAATGCAAAATTATAAAATTAAAAATTTACGTTTTTAAAGAGAACGCGGTGGTTTTTTACTTTTGTATTCAACTTAGTACTTTCTGAAAAATATGATAAGTGATAAGTAATCCGCACTTTGTTCGTAAAATCAATTATATTTGAACAATTAACAAAAAAGTACAAAACGACGTACGTTCTACATACGAATGTAGGGCCAGACACACTAGTGCTTTAGTTCACGCGGCCACCAGCCATGATTATTCTGTTGTTCAGTGCAGTATAGCGCGAGTTACAACCTGTGTAGATAATAGTGCTTCAAACTAACTATTATATATTATAATACATATAAACAACTTCATTAGGTACTATAATAACTATAAAAAAATAATAAGTGATTTATTCACGGATTATTATGTGTTACTAGTTAGCAATATTACTATACTCCGCGCCACGAGAGAAAGAACCCGTGTTCCGACCAAAACGCAATCGATTTCGCGCATCCCCCACTTATCTGACATACTGTCGTTGCACGATCACAATCGTTAACGGTCGGTAACGTAAATAGTGTGTATCATTAGTCATTGTGTACAATTGATACAGTGTGTTAATACGTTTGTGTCACTACGTTTATGAACCGTGCAATTACTTTCACTTCGTTGACTGTTTAATTTTTTTACTGCTGTTACTTTGATTGTTTATTTTTAAAATGAATACTTCAAACGAATTGCCATCAACCAATGAGCCTACCACGTTTACTGAGCCAAACGTTGGCTCCGAAAAAATATCTTCACCCATTAAAAAAAATTAAAAAGGACGGGTAAGAATTTTCTCATTATGATAATTATAATAATTTAAATTTTATATATTTTATACTTAATACTTAATATTTTATTCATAGAAAAATCTTCTTATACTTATGTGTTACTTAATTCGTAAATTCTAAATTATGAACGAATCGAATATTTTTTTATCTTTGAACGTCGTATAGTTTTTAATTTATGTAATAATTATTTTTTCAGCTTGTTGGAAAACGTCAAAAATTGATGATTATCAATCTTTACAAGGCGAAAAAGCAACAACAGCTCGACATTAAGTACAAAGAATTGATGGCATCTATTTCAAGTGATTCTGGGATTGAATTGCGTACAGTTAAATCGAATATCAGTAAATACAAAAACACGGGTGAGTGTAAGTCACCGAATAAAACTAAAATCCGTCCGACAGTCAATGATAAAATTGACGATTTTGATAAATTCGACAAAAAATTCATCGGTTTTGGTTCAGAAACTAAATTCCCATATTAAAAAAAATTGTTCAACCCATATATGATAATTCACTTCTTCCAAATATTCCTAGTACCTCTTTACGGTGGGTATTAAAAGAATTAAATTTTGAATTCACAAAAAGAAATCGTTATAGCGCTTTAACAGAAAGAGTAGATCTTATAGTGTGGCGACAAAAGTATATTGAGGACATAAGGAGTTATCGGGAAGAAGGTCGTACAATATATTTTTTAGATGAGACATGGGTGAACGCAGGCGAGTGTAGCAGTAAAGTATGGATTGATACTTCTGTGAATCTCATACAGATGGATTCCTGAAAGGACTGACTACAGGCCCAAAAAATCCATCAGGTAAAGGCAAGCGGTTAATAGTTGTCCATATCGGTTCAGCAGATGGTTTCGTCGAGGGGGGTCTATTGTGTTTTGAGTCGAAAAAGAACACAGCCGACTACCACGACGAATGTAGTATTCTTAGTTTGATGTCAAATGTATTTGTTTAGGAGTACATTGCAAGGCTGCAGTACTTGATAATGAGTTATGGCGTCATCAATCGTGTTCTATATTAGTAGACATATAAAAAGATGCCTAAAATGTGAAAAATTATACCGGCAATTTAGGAAGTTCAAGACAGTAGCTATTGCATCAAAACGAATTGGACCTACGTCTTTGGTTAAATAATATTTTTAAAATGAAGAAGAATGCCAACAAATCAAATTCAAGATGAAATTATTTGATAAATTATAATATAATATTATTTCATGACATTGACATAAATAAATTAATATCAACAGATTCTAATTAACTATTGCTAAATTAAATTTAGTGTTAGCTGTTGTCCAAAATAAAACGGCAAATTTGTCAGATAGTACACTAAACACATTATTTGTTTCACATATTTTTATTGATTCTCAAAAAACAATAAATTAAGAAATTGTTAATTCTAGTAAAGCACCTAAACCACATAATAGGAGATATTCAGAAAATTGGATTCTGTTATGTATTTTATTACAAATAAGGTAACAATTTTTACTATACAATAATTATTCCTATAAATTGGGTGTGAATTCAAAAATCAAACAAGCTTATATTGAAATTATTTGTATATATTTTATGTACAGGTCAACAACACTATTCTTCTTGAATTTGTCTTTCAGCTTTGCTTAATCCCTTTTCTCTTACAAGCCCTACAATTCTTAAAATTTCATTCAATTTGTTGTCATGTCATTGAGCAAGTGTTAACCAGTCATCACTGTCCATAGTATTTAACAATACATGAAATCTTTCTGTTTCTTCTAAAATTGATTTCTCATTAGCATTCGGGTTCCTTGAGAGGGTATCCACACGATCCATTTTATCACCTGCTCGGTGATTCACCTCAAAGTTATAGTCCATGATCTGTAACCACCATTTTCCTATTCTTGGTACTATGTTTTTCTTGCAGAACGTCCACCTAACAGCTGCACAGTCTGTAACAAGTTAAACTTTTTTCCTATTAAATAAGTGCGAAACTTTTGTAAAGATCAAACTACGACCAGAGTCTCTAGTTCAGTAGAGTGATAACGCGATTCTTCCGCTGTTGTTTGGCGGCTCACATATGCGACTAGATGCATTGATGCTTGCTCATCCTTTTGTAAAAGTATTGCCCCTAAGCACATTTGAGAAGCATCACAATGTACTTCAGTCTCAGCTATTGGGTCATACAGTTTCAATATAGGTTTATTTGTAAGGATAAATTTTAATTTTTCAAATGAAGCATCTTGGTCCTCAATCCATTTCCAAGTAGTATCCTTATGTAGTAATGACGTAAGGGGTTTGGTAATTTATGGATATCCTTGAACATATTGACGAAAATAACCAGTCAGACCTAAGTATTGTCACACATTGTGCACATTCCGTGGTCTGGGAAAGTTCATCACTGCCTCAATCTTGCATTTACTTGGCGCTATAGATCCTTCTGAAATCTGAAATCCTAAGTATTCAATTTCCGTACATAAGAAATTACATTTTTTTAAATTTATTGTAAGATTAGCATCAACAAAAGTTTCAAGTACGGTTTCTAAATTATACAACCCGTCTTCTACTGTACGACTTGGAATCAAAACATCATCCATGAACACCATAGCAATTGTGAATCGCAGATGTCCTAAAACTTGATTGATCATACATTTGAACACAGATGGTCCATTTGCTATACCAAATGGCATTCGTGTAAATTCATATTGACCATCTGGTGTTATAAATTAAGTCTTCTCTCTGGCTTCTTTGCTCATTGGTATCTGATAATTTCCGGAGTACATGTCTAGATTAAAATATAATTTCATACCTGATAAGCGGTCAATTTGTTCTTCTATCAGAGGTAACGGATAACGGTCTTTCACCGTTATTTTGTTCAGTGCCCGATAATCTACATAGAATCTACTTCCATCGTATTTCTTTTTGACTAATAGGATTGGAGATGCATATGAAGAATTGGAATCTATTATTATGCCGCATCCCTTCAAGTCCTCAACCATTTCTCTCACTTTTCTTCATTCTGATTCGCTTAACCGATAAGGACGGAAAGTAACTGGTTCCTTGGTAACAGTTATTATATCACATTCAGTACTTTTTACTTTACCCAGTTCACTCATTTGGGTGGTAAAATAGTTTCGATATTTGTTTATTAGTGTCTGTAATGCCAGTTTTTCTTCAGTTGCTAGTTGGTCACCATGTTTAATGGACTGTACTTCAAAGTCTTTTTTTCACACTGGGTATTTGCTATCTCCGTACATAATATAGCTCTGCTTATTCTCTCATTTTCTTTTACATGGACGTCTGACGTTGAAAGATTAATAATAGGCAACCGTGCCTTACCCTGGTTATCTGTAGTTATAACACAACTTGGAATTCAACGGTTATCTCTTATTTGTGCATTTACAAATAAATCTAATGATTTGTCATCAGACTGTATTTCAATAACTTCAACATGCTTCGGTGAAATCGCTTCAGTTTGTCTAGCCCACAAACTAATTACTCTAGGTAGCAGTTCTGGGATATCCATATCAAATACATCGTTACCTTCTTTAGTGTCTTCATATATACGTACAATGTCTCTCCGTTTAACTAGTACAACATATGATTGTTCAGTGAATGGTTGTCCAACTATAAGTGCCATGGTCTGTGCGTCATCTGAAACGATATAAATTGGTACTTGAGAAATAAAGCAATCAAATTGTAATTTCACTGTGACAACGCTTAAATGCATCACCGTAGCCCCGGACTTCAACTGTATTCAGTACTGATTCGATCAATAATCCCATTGTTCACATATTATGATGACCTATGTGTAGTGAGTGCGTGCCTATACTCGGCGTGTACTCTGTGTGTGTAGCGTTAAGCGTAGTTTACACGATGCTAGTTTACTAGCGACTAGTGAAACACCATACTATCTTACTATCTCACTAGTATATAGTAAAATAGTTATTTCATATACACGATATTCAAATACTAGTAGTTACTAGT
>JAIPRK010002715.1:0-14380 GCA_025469195.1 Chaitophorus viminalis | reverse complement strand
GGTGCAACATATATCTTGGTCGCCAGATCAGGACAAACTGGTCGCAGTTAGCTACGCCGATACGGCATTCCAGGCTGCGAACTCAGCGAATAGCCCTGATTCTTTCATATTCAACTTAGGTAAAAAATATTTAAAATTCCAAATTTACAGATAAATTTAAGATGCATATCAACGGTTTTCATGTCAAACGTTCTGATACCAAATGTTTATTTTTATACTTCAGACGAGAAATTAATGTTTCCGGGGTTCCATTAAAATTGACAAAATACCTAATAAATGATTTTGTTTGTTCACATATTGTAATTCTAATAATTGCATATTTCTTTCCATCCATTTAAAATACTTTTTTTTGGTTCTGGGTGGGGTTGGAATTTATCCTGAACCCCCCCCCCAACCATATGTACGCCACTGCTTCTGACGATTTACGTGATTTGGATATATTTTTCAGATTCCTTCACTATTCCGTACTTCCTGATCGAATCACCGCATCCAATAATTACGCTCGAATTCAACTATCGAGATTCACAGTGTCTGGCGGGTGGGTTGATGAGCGGCCAAGTAGCTTACTGGGACATACGCAAGAGCTCGGCAAACGTTGCCATCAGCAACCGAAGACACGGACACCGTGATCCTATCAGTAGTCTCCGGTGGATTCATTCCAAGACCAGTACGGAATTTTTCACCGGCTCAAGTGACGGTCAGGTACGTATCGTAACACCATAATGAACCCGTTGTGTGAAATTCCATTTTCGTATCAACCCGTTTTAGAGGCATGCCAACGCATTCTAAATTCTTCACTATATTTTGGTCACATAAAACATACCATATAACATCACTCAGAGATGGGCAGTATCTTAGATACATTTGCATCTTGTATCTTGTATCTAGATACTTTTTTTTGGTAGTGTATCGTGTATCGTTTGTAATTTGTTTGCTCAAAGACACATGAAACAAATGAAAATAATTTTTTTTCTAAGAAATAATAAAAGTTTTAACATTTTAAAGTTGCCTTAAGTAATGTACATAGTTGACTGAAATAAGCACTTGTTTCATAAAACAAGTTTTAAAGGTTCTCATTTAAATCTTACTTTATTATAACAGATGATACTACTATGGTTTTTTACAATATCCAGAACATTTTACAGTTGAATTTATAACAAAAAAATATCACCGAAAATGAACACACATTAAGGTAATAAGAGATAATGGCATATTAAAAATAATATAATAGGTAATATAGTTGTTTAAATTTAAATTTTTTTAAATTTTTCTTTTTAATATAAAAAATATAATGTGTCCCATAGTAAATGTTGTGATGTTTTAATTTTTATTGAAAATAAACAATATTCATATACAGTGCAGTTTTATAATAATACCTACTTAAAAAAAAATGATTTGTGTCTTGCATCTTGTATTTTATATTTTGTGTCAAAATCGGGGAAAATATGTATAAAGTATTTAGTATCTTTTTAGAAGTATTAAATGTATTTTAGATTTTGAATGGAGTGATGAATATATTGATTTTACAATGATGAGTTTTTTATTATTCTTTTTTTGTGTCCGACAACACCTTATGGAGCAGCAAAAATGTTTCAATTTCTTATTTGGCAACTTTTCTGAAAGGAGAATGTTAAAGTAGGCAGTACTTGGGCAACTCAAAACTTTAATACTTTTCAAAAGTGTAAGAAACAGTTATAAAAAAATGACGGAAAAACGGGAATTTTTGCGCAAAACCAAGTTTTGACAAATTAAATTTTTTTAAATGCTCTAACTCAAAAACGAAAAACGGAAAATACTCGTAATTTTGACTAATAGTTTTTATTACCGTTTTCTTTACATAGTTAAGTTTTCGAAGTATTTTGACTTTTTTGACTTATTTATAGACAATTGAAATTTTCGATTTTACTAGGTATTTTTTTTTTTAATATCAATAAAAAAATGTAGGTTGTCCAAAAATCTTAAAATTTTAATACAAGGTTTATGATAAGTTATATTTATCACCATTAAAAAATTATTGAGCTGTGAATGACAAGTCATTAATAATAGTCAGTAATAAATATTGTCTCTTTTTTCCTAGGTTATGTGGTGGGACATTCGAAAGTTGACGGAACCCACGGAAGTGATAGTATTGGATTTATCAAAAAACGCCAACGAACCGGAATGGACTAAACGGGCTCGCACCCATAGGGTGACCTGTATGGATTACGATTATTCGATTCCGATACAATTTATGGTACGTACTGTGGTATAGTGTAGTAGAGGTTCAGAGTTGGGCATTAGTCAAATAAAAAATTATTCAATTACTTGTTTGAATAAATAATTAATCCTTAGGTATTCATTTATTTTTCTGTTCTAGATTATTTATAATTATCATTTTAAATTTTTATAATTATTCGTCATTCATTATTTAACGAGTTATTCTAGATTTTTTTATTCATTATTTGGTTATTCAATACACAGTTATTCGTTATTCATTATTCTTCATTAGTCGTGTTTATCTCAAATGATTCGTAGATAATTTATCTACTACCGAAAATTTCAAAACCATAAATCATAAGTAATATTGTTATCTATGAGGGTCTAATGGTTCGATCTAGTTCTATATCTAGATTTAGATATAATCATAGATCTATCTTGTTTAGCACTCGATATCGACATGTTATTTACCCACACATTGGGTTTTCCTCCTTTAGTAACATTTTTGTAATTAATTTAAAGTAAAGTTTGACGTAACTTGATGTAGCCATATTTTATAGGTGCTGAAATTGTATTTAGTATAGTAGATCTGGTAAAGAGACTTTTTTCTTTTGCGACCAAGACAAATTTACAAAAGTCTAATAGGTTGTGAGATGGTTTATTATAGTATAATGTTGTATTCAAATCAAATTGAAACTATCAATTGCAACATGGTTATATTATAATTATTTGGTTTATTATTAATATCATATTTTATCATAATTTTATTATATGAAAATTAGATATTATTCACAATTTATTTTATTTATTTTTCAAAAGGATTTTTTATTCATCATTTTGATTTGTTTTTGCCTAATTCTGAGTAGAACATTGTTGCTGAGCAAATTATCAGTTGTGCACTTATTTTAGATTTTTTATAAGTGAATATTTGTTTTTGTTCGTTTTACAACTCGATAAACTCGGTGGTTTTTAAACGTCTGGCCCAAACTATATTATGTTTCGAGGGGAATATTTTATATTTATTTATGTAATTTATAAACACAAATTATAATATACTATATATCTAGGCTCTTAGGGTGTTTTTTTTTCTTTGGAAAGGGAAGGGATATTACCCTCGCAGGTCACCCTCAAAATAAACATTGGTCTGAACTATATATTTTTAAATACTCATCCTTACGTACATTATAATACTACAATAAAACTATAGATTACAATATTATAATTATATATAAATGAAAGAAAATTACTGGTGGTTCTGTTATTTGATTTAAAATTTCTTGGAACTTATTAATAACCCAGATCTCAACGAAAAATTATCGACTAGAACATATGGACACATAATGGCAATGTTTGAGACCTTTTTATTACGATCATGAATATTAATTTAAAATTAATATGATATCGTTTTAGTTTATAATAAGGGTTCAATGAATTCAAAACGTCATAAATGTAAACTGTTTAAACTATAGTTGAACAAAAAATACACGTCTTGTTATTTAATAAGATGATAACTATTATTACTCAATTATAAAGAGGCTCTCAATAAAAAAATCTCCAAAAGTACCTCCTTTGTACACTCACTCCAGAACGAATACTATGAATTAACTTCAAGTATAATATATAATAATATGTGTTACTGAATTATTTAAGTAAAATGTAAAGAAGAAAAAAAAATTGCCGACACGCAGGACAAAATAAAACTGAACTAAACATTTTTTTTTTTTTTTTTTTTTTTAATAAATGGACACCAAAAGATTCGCCATCTCTGCTATACTCTATATAGGTACTCATTGTGTTGATAAATATATTGATTGATTGTTTATTAGTGAAACATATTTGGATTATGTTTACTCTATGTAATTAAATTATAATGTAGAACGGTAACAAAATGACAACTGGAATTTATAATACGGAAAATGAAATACACCTAAAATAAATTTAAAGAGTTTTAGTGGAGATAAATCAGTATTGTACTTATAATACTGAAGAGACAAATGGTTGATAATAATTAATATTTAACCGACAAAATATCATTACAAATGTTTTTATATTCTCTGTTGAGTTAATCGAGAAAACATAATATGTTTACGGTAAGTTTCGTTGGCTATCAATGTTATCATCATGAGTGAATTTATTATTCTTTTAGTGAGCATTTTAGTGACATTGATGCATTATTATTATTTAACTGAAAAACAATATTTAAATGTTAATATAAAAGTAACAATTATTAATGATATTATCTTTAAACGATTTCTGCGCTAAGCATTCCATATCATTTATCAAAAATATCTTGCGTGGGTTTTGTGCTAAAATATCAGATATAGTTGTCTGTACCAAACATAAAGATGTTTTTAATCAGGTTATTTTTCAATTTTAATCTTTCCCAACAAAAACCTAAAAAACGAAGTTTTATGCTTTTATTCTGTAATTTATTAGTTATAATATTTTAAATAAATCATGTTTCGTACATCATCGAACAAAATAAACACATAAATATACTTATTACTTACCTGATTTTTTGTTTTTCAACTTGTTAACTTTTGCTATGTAAGTATTTTCAATTTTAATACGTAGTAATTTCGGTAGTTTTATCAGGTAAGTATGACTTTCAAGTATTTTAATATATTATTACATCAATGATAGACCTTGGCTTAAAATAGTTTTTAACTGCAATGCCAATGAGCTTAAACATATACATATTAGTGTTATAAATTATAATATTCATAGTTGTATAGCTGCATATAAAAGTAACTTCGTAAGGAATGATTTTTTCATGGAACGATAAGCTACAAAGACTGACACCGAGCGAGCTCAGTTTAAGTACTCAAAATCCAGTAAACTGTAATTTTTTACTTTTAATATCGTTATAAATTAATCTCGATAGTTCAAAAAAGGGTTATAATAACAATGAAATAATACCTGTAAGAATTTAACCAAGTTTTTACGGTTTTTACGGTTTTACATCAATTCTTGGACAAGATACTGGAGATGGGTCTGGGTATACATTGGTGAATTTCGATCATATTATTTGATATTTTTTATTTTTTCGGAAGGTACGTATTCATAGTGTAGCCGTATTAGCAATATCATTAATTGTATTACAACTCAAAAGTTATATGATTTGTATGTGATGTGTCTGTGTAATATTTTTATTTAAAGCAGGCCAAAATATAAATTTATTTTCCGTACGTATAATTACGAGTGGAAATATTATATTTTATTTCGCGTATATTTTGACGATTTTTCAATAAAACACAATCATCGACGCTGTATCAGAAAATAATCATTTAAACTAAAGTTGTATGGCATACTTACCTAAAATTAATTAAAAATTAATTTTATTCAATTTAAACATGATCAGTCATTTGACAATATAATTTAACATTATTTTTCAGTGGATGTAATTCCTGATCTGATAAAATTTTATAATAATTTTTTGATGAAGTTTTACAACATTTTGGTCATAGTATAATAAAATGATAAAATATTATTGTAAAATCAGTCGTCTAATGGCCTAATATATAATAGTTGTAAAAATTATATTTAGGTACCATGTCGTATTTTAATAATAATTTTTATTTAATCACGATTATCATTTAATATTTTCAAAGTCTACATGTTTTTATTCATTCAAAATAAAATGTGAACAACGAATGCAATGATTATAATAT
This sequence comes from Chaitophorus viminalis, assembly GCA_025469195.1. Taxonomy (NCBI): domain Eukaryota; kingdom Metazoa; phylum Arthropoda; class Insecta; order Hemiptera; family Aphididae; genus Chaitophorus; species Chaitophorus viminalis. Next base: position 8,513 of record JAIPRK010002715.1, on the reverse strand, counting down.
AAAACTAGTCCGATATTATAATATTTGACAAAAAAATAAATAAATTACATCCGATTTTTCAATTTATTATAATATAATATATGTTTTCACTTAATAGATTGGCACAGCAACTGGATGGGTGTTTAACGGAAACCGTAGAGGCAAAACAGTTCTCGAAAAGATTTCAGCTACTTATTACTGTCACCACGGTCCCGTGGGTTCAGTGCAGAGAAATCCAGCATTCCTGAGAAACTTTTTAACAGTTGGTGACTGGCAAGTCCGCATATGGTCGGATGATGTCAAGGAATCACCAATAATGTGGACTAAGTACGTATGGTATCATAATATTACAACACTGCTCATTATGAGAAATATAAGATTTGAAAAAAAGTCAATTTATTCAATCGCTGCGTACACATAATATTATATTAGACATCACGACGTGCGCTTAACCGACGGTGCTTGGAGTGAAACGAAGCCATCGGTTTTCTACACGACTAGAGCGGACGGATGCCTGGAGTGTTGGGATGTATTACAAAAACAAAACGACCCAATACTGACGATCAAAGTACTTTACGTGAGCGGGAGATGAAAATGATTGCATACAACGTAATTATTATTATTTTTCAGGTAGCGGATGACGAGTTGAACTGTCTTAGGTGCCACGAAGAAGGAGCTCTGGTGGCCGTCGGCGACGAGTGCGGTAAAACGTACGTTATCGAAATGGACGATTGGTTCGCGACGCCCAAAAAAAACGATAAGGCACTTTTGTCGGTTGTAAGTCATGATTGGAGATTTATTTTATTATTATGCATTTTGTCCTGGACTATTGGTTACTATATAATACAATCCCACGTTCTAGATGCTTGATCGTGAAACAAAACGGGAAAAAATAATCGAGGCAAAACAACGGGAACTAAAATTGAAGAACAAATCATCGGCCAAACCAACTAAAGACAAACATGACCGATTGGCTGAGGCTGAAGCAAGAATGGTCGCGGAGGCAGAAAAGGAATTCGATGAACTAATTGCAACGATCGTAATCAACATACATTTTATAAGCTTTTCAAAAAAAAAAAATATGAATTTTAAATAAATTTCTATAAAATTGATATTTGGAAATCAATATTTACGTAATCCCGTGTTCGCAGAATGAACAATCGATTAATGACAACGTAAACGAATTAGAAAATGCAGAAGAAGAGGATGCTTATCAACTTCAAAATCAAACTATTGATCAATAATATGTTGTAATAAATTTAATATGTAACCTTGTTATTTGTATTAATAAAATAATTTATTAAAACATCAACATGGATAGAATAATATATTATTTAAAACTTAATATTTTTCAACATTAATAATGCATTCTAAGTTATATTATAAATAAAAGGATAAACTAATGTTTCAACACATAGCCTAAACCCCTGGCTAGGTTATACAATGAGGTTCGTTGACGAGCGCAAAAAAAGAGTTAATCAACTCCCAAGGGGATATATAGGATAACATGGAAAAATTTGTTTAGTCGGAACCATTATAGCTCGAGTATTAAATTTGTTAATAATTTTATTTTATGGTTTATATGATTTCCTAAAATATTAAGGAGTTTGAATCCCATTAATGGCTTAAAATTGTTTGCAATTTTTCCCACTGTTATTCTCCATTGTTCGGAAAACTATAAAGCAATTAAAAAGGACATCCCTAATACACAAACTTGACGAAATACCCTATCAAAAAATTTATAAGTTTGTATATATCTCAGAGCACTCTTATTGTTCAAAATTGTGTACACACACATAATAAAAATAAAAAGAACTAGATGGGCTTCGCTCTACTGTACAGTTTGGGGTGGAGTGCACATCGTCAATAGGATAGATCACCGTTTCTCAAACTATGGGTCGCGATCACCTGGGGGTGTCGTCAGTCAATTTTAGAGGGATCTCGAGAAGTTTTTTTAACTATACAGATTATAAAAAAAATTATGTTTTTTTAAATTGTATAGACTATAGAACTATAATAGAGGTATAAATTAATAAATGAATAATTACGGGGATCAGAAACAAACACAGAAACAAGTTCCAATTATCGAACTTCTAGCGTTTGAAAATAGCTAAAATTGATGTCAATGTTGGTGCTGTTATCAACCATTGCAGAAACCAAACACAATCATCAAATAGGTACACCTAATAATTTTAATTATTATTATAAGTATATTATAAAAATAATTAATAGTGTTATTATAAAGTAGTAAATAAGTAATAAAATAGAAAAAATTTGTATTTTTAAATTATTTTTATTGATTCTAAAAATGTGAAACTATGGGGTTCGCATAGATTTTTGAAAGAAAAATTGGGTCCAGGCCTTAAAAAAATTGAGAACCACTGGGATAGATCATTAAAATGGATTTGTTAAATTTGAATGCAATGATTGGTATCATTGTAAACGAATAACGATTCTGAACGGAGATGATATTATGTTGGTCTAGAATAGGTATATTATATTTGATATTATGTAATATTGAAATTGAATAATAAAATCAATATTTGATATTTGAACCCTTATAAAACATAATTTTGCATATGAATTTGAATAAATTTGAAATGACAATAACAATAACATCTGTGGAACCTTCTCCTAAATTTTCAAGTATTTTGTACCAGCCAGATTTTTTTTGTCAAAGATTATCGAGAAAAAAAAATTGAATATTTCAATGCCTATATAAGTAGCTTAAAAATCAATATAATAATTTGAAAAAAATATAACATAAAGGAATGCCAATCTCAACAACTGGTACAATTTTCAAGTTACTGAGACTTATACTTTTGGACTAATTACAAATATTAAAAATCGTTTGTGAAAAAATCGTTATTTAATGTAACCATAAAAATTTTTCCTTAAAGTTCAGTAGTAATATTCTTACAGTTATTTTAAAAATAACTTATGGATAACGTTGTGTTCAGATTTTGAACCTTAAGTATAAATGAAAGAAATTTTATGAATTTTTAACTAAAAATAACTTGTAAATTATTACGATTTTGACATATTTTATAGGTACAAATTTGGAATAATATAACTCTTTTGGTAGCTTTAATTTATGAAAGCAAAAATATGTCATGAAAAATTAAAATTAAAAACATTGATACTAATTTACATAAAAAAAAATTTTTAAACATAGGAAAAAAAAAATGTTTATTTTAAATAATTATGTTTCGAATTGTAAATACCTCCAATGAGGAAATTTAACTTAAAACTTAACATCTAAAATATAATGAATTTACATATACATTAGAATAATATTATCATAAGAATACAAAATAATACCTTTTATTAAATTGTTTTCAATTAATATCTTTAGAAAATAAGTTTCTGATGACATACCATGCAAAACGTGTTGTTTTTTTTTTTTTTTTTTTTTTATTAAAAATAAAGTATATATACAATCTATACATAAGTGTAGAATGAGTAAGTGTGGTGACAGTAGATAAATAATGTATAAAAGACAAAAAAAAAAAAAATAACAGGAGAAGGAAGGCTCCCAGCAGTGCCACCTGACCAGAAATTTGGGATTAGGTTTGTTTAATTAATGTTTATTTTATTATTATTATTATTTTTTTTTTTTTAATTGTAGTTAGGTGTTGAGGAGATCTCTTGGTCATAGCCTTTTTAATCTTCTAGGAATGATAGAGGTAGAGGATAAACTTATAATGATGGGGTTTGAATGGGCGCGGAACGTTAAGTGGAATTTTAAATAATAGGATTTGGCTAAGTCGTTAAGGGTTGGCATGTTCAGATCTTTATGGAGGTTTTTATTGGGAACATACCAAGGGGCAGAGGTTATTAGGCGAAGGAATATGGATTCGAATGCTTGGAGGATTTTGGTGTTTGATAGTTTTGCTGGCCCCCATAATTGGATGCCATAAAGCCAAGCTGGGCGGATTATCGATTTTTATATCGTAAGTTTGTTGGTTAAGAAAAGTTTTGATTTTAATAGGGGTCTCAAAAGATGAAATTTGGAGTTCACTGGTTTAAGTTTTTGTTTAATATGCGAGCTCCAGTTGAGGTGTTTGTCGAATATTAGCCCTAGGTATTTTACTTCGTCTGACGAAGGAATTACTAGGTTGTTAAATGTGACAGGAGGGCAAACAGATTTGCGCAATGTAAAAGTTACATGAGTAGACTTTGTTTCATTTATTTTTATTTTCCATCGTTTTGTCCATAAATTTATCATGTTAAGATGACTTTGGATCATCTGACAAGCGGTTGCGGAATCCTGGGGAGATGCTGAGATAAGTGTGTCATCAGTATATGTTCCAAGAAAAGTAAAGGGTGTTTTGGGGATGTCGTGAGTGAACACAGAATATAGAAAAGGAGTGATATCACTACCTTGGGGGACGCCTGCGCTAATGCGATGGCTGGTTGAATAGCTAATTTTTAGACGAATCTTAAAGGAGCGATCAGATAGGTAGGATTTTATTAATAAGAAATAAGGTGCTGGGAAAAACTTTTTTAGTTTATAGAGTAGCCCCTCATGCCAGACCCAGTCAAAAGCCTGTGAGACATCCAGAAACACAGTAGGACAGAATTCTTTCTTCTCCAGTGCATTAGAGATTTTGTCGACAGTGCGATGAAGTTGGTGGATAGTTGAATGGTGAGCTCTAAAACCGAACTGTATGTGTGGGATGATGTTAGCTTCGATGGCAAGAGGGATGAGTCTTATTAAGAGAATTTTTTCGAATATTTTTGAGAAGGTAGGGAGAAGACTTATCGGTCTGTATGATGCTGGGTTTTCGGGAGGTTTATTTGGCTTGAGAATGAGTATTACAATGGAGTGCTTCCAGGAGTTTGGAAAGAAGGATAATTTGAGTATTGCATTGTAGAGGTGAAATAAGTACACTATGGCTTTACGTGGTAGGTTTTTTACTATATAATTCGTTATAAGGTCGTGACCTGGGGATTTTTTGGTAGGTATATTTTTGATTATAGTGTTGATTTCATCGGGATATGTAGTTTTGGCAGGTATTGACATTGGTAGAGGAGCTTCAAGGTACTTTTCTACGATTTTTAATTGGGTATGACTGGGTTAGATATCATGAGGAGAAAAAGAATTTTCCAGGTGTTGAGCAAAGATATTTGCTTTGTCAGAGTCGGTAATAACCCATGAGTTATCTTCATTTCTTAAAGGAGGGGTAGGTTGATTTTGGCGGAGTAGAGATTTGGTCGCTTTCCAAAGAGATGACTTTTGTGGTTAGTGATTCCACATAATTATTGTAGGATTGATTCCTGTCGTGTTGGATAGTCTTTTTTATTTTGCTGTTCAATTTGTTAAGTTTGACCTTGTCGTTTGGGTACTTGAATGTTTGCCATTGGTTTCTTATTCTGCGTTTCTCGGCTAGTAATACTTTTATGTGATAGGGGGTTTGTTTTTTGGGGTTTTTGTGATTAAAGGGTTTTACTGATTTGCGTGAGGCTTTTTGGATAGAGGATTTGAGGAGATTGACGCCGACATTGATGTCATCTGTTGTTTTTAGTGGGATCGAGAGTTTGATATCTTTATTTATTACTTTTTTAAAGGTTAGTTGACTTGGGGTAAGAGATTCCTTTTTCTGAGGAGGGACGTTTAATCCCAGTTAAAGCATTGTTGGAGAGTGGTCAGAAGAAAGGTCGTAGAGGTTGGAGAGGTCGCTATGTATGTTACTAGGTAGTTTTTTGACAAAAATTTCCAAAATGTCAGGATGTCTGTTACTATAGGAGGGCCAGTATGTTGGACCTGGGGGAGCTATTGATGAGTAATTTTTGTTGTTAATGCATTGCTTTAAAGCTCTGCATCTGGTGTTGGGAGAACGGTTACCCCATGCAGGGTTTTTAGAGTTGAAGTCACCACCAGAGATAAAGCGAAGACCCAAGATTGAGAAATAGTTGGAAAAGTGGTCTGAGGTGGTGATGACGCCAGGAGGGCAATAAACTGCAGAAACGGTGACAGGTATGTTATTAGGTATAATTTATGAGACACTAGCTGCCTGAATGTGAGGTGTAGAGTAGGGGGTAGTGAGTGGTGGGTTATGTTTGATTTGATGTAAATTGCAGCACCAGCGTGCCATCGGGATGACATGAGAAGTAGGCATTGAAGCCGTAGATTTTCACGCAGGTGTTTGGGGTGAAATGAGTTTCGGAAATAAGTGCAATGTCGGCATTTGTTTCTGATAGGATGTGCTGGAATTCGTTTATGTATTGTCTGAGACCATTGGCATTCCAAGAGAAAATTGATAAAGGATGATTTGCGTTTGGGCTAGTTGTCATTTTTGGTTAAGATTATATTTATTGTGAGTAGATTTATTAATGGTGTAATGAGTGATTGAAAATGTTCAAGAAAAAATGAAAAAAGAGTGGATGGAGGGGGTTGGGGGGAAGAGGAGAATTCGTGAGTCTAGGAGTTCAGATTAGGTGGTTTTAATGTATCTGCATAAGAGCGAGAATAGGTGGCATTACTAGGAGGCTTATCTTGTGTTTTTTCCCAATTCAAGTGTTGTTTATCCGGATGCTTACTGTCGAGTGGCCTCCTGCTGAAGTCCGCGCGTGTGGTTGAGGCTACCGTATTTCTGGACTTTTGGAGTTCTTTGTGTACCGCGCATCCTCTGTAGTTTGCTGGGTGGTCTTTTCCACATAGAGCGCAGGTTGCTGGGGTGTCCTTTGGTTTTTCGCACATATCGGAGACATAAGCTTGACCACAACAGACACATCTAGGTGTACGATTGCAGTAAGTACGCGTATGCCCGTAATTTTGGCATTTGTGACATTGAGGTAGGTCTCGCCTGGAGTGAGGTTCTTCAATCTTGACTATTGAGTAGCATAGTGTCTTAAGCTTGAATATTTCTGGGTTGTTTGGCGCTGGATACAAGTCGATGTAAAAGAGTGGGAGTGGATTGTTGTTTTCGTTTTTCTTCTTTATATTGGTAACGTTTCTGATCGCAAATCCAAGTGCTTCGAGGTCTTGAGTAATAAGTTCCGTGGGCGTTGAGGGATTTAGGTTTTTTAATACTACTCCATAAGATTTGTCTTCCTTTGCTTGGTATGTGAAATATTCCACAGACTTATCGTTTAGTAATTTAATTACTTGACGGAATGATAAGGGGATTTTAGCATTAACTTAATATTTTTGGTTGTAGTTTTGCATAAGAATTTCTCGTTGCCAACCATACTTATTATTTGGTTACAGAAATTTTGGTGGTCGACTTTAGTGATGATAAAAATTGGTGGAGGGGTTGGTGGCTGTATGATATTTTCGGTTTGCATTTACGACATCATTTTCGTTATTTAAATCTTCGCTTATGTTGTTGAGTATTTCATAGCGGTTGGGAGAGGTATATGTAAATTTGTAAAAGTTGTTGTTGAATGCTTTAGATGTAGGCGAGTTACCTGGATAAGACGTCCGTTTTCCTGTTTTTATTATCCAGTCTATGCTGTGAGCTGAAGTGTTCTGTGTGTTTTTAGTTATGATCATTTTTAATGGATTATTATCAGCATTTGAACCGCTCTGTATGCTGTTAATTGCAAAGGACTGCTTGTTGATAGGTATGTTTATCATGGGTGGCATTGCGCCGCAATGTTATTTATGGCACCAAGGTCGCGTGCGTGCGCGGTTCCTGGGACCGAACGCTTGATAGTTAATCGATCTAATTAGTTTGAACCGTGCGTTTAAAAGATTATCGATCTAATTAGTTTTAACACTAATTTAAGAGTGTAGGATTCCGCTTACGGTCAATTTGAGTTAGAGTTTTATGCTAATGCGTGGATTAACTTCCTTTGGATTTTTATCTAAGTTAGTAAAATCAGTTACAAATAACACTAGGTAGAGTACACATGGCGCGAAGCAATTAACAATGGAGTGTATTGCTACGCTGACCGCGGAAAACTACATGTTGATTTAAAAATAATTATGTTAAGACTTGCTAATACCTCATGTGATGATATAATTATATTAAAAAAAACTTAAAATCTAAAAAATAATGAATTAATACATAAGATTACAAAAAAATATATGGCATTAAATGTTTGCAAAATTAAAAATAAAATATCGAGTTAGCATATTGAAAAATAAAATGTTTAATTTTTCTAAAAGAATGATTTTTAATGAAGTTTTAAGAGTTTCACATGAACTATTTTCATTTTTTTAACCAATAAAATGGTTTCAAATGAACTCTAAAAACCATCATTCAAAATGTTAAAATTAAAATTTAATTAAATCACATATCATATAGAAAATAAGTTTATGATGACATATCAAGCAAAATAGTATTGTTGAATACATACTGATAATGTGTGAGAGGCAATATTTGAATTAATCAGAGGACATTTTGAAAAATCACCATTCAAGTCGTGAATATTGCGTTTTGGCTATTGAGGTAAGTAATTGACTGCAAACATATAGACAATATTATAACATGATCATAAAACATTCGTAAAAAATACATTTATTGTTCTTAACCTTATCCACTGATTGTTGTTAAAATATCATTTATTTGATCTTGTAAAAATGT
>JAIPRK010002714.1:0-14388 GCA_025469195.1 Chaitophorus viminalis | reverse complement strand
TTTTAGTGACGATAATTTTAACTTATTATAAACCTTGTATTAAATTTTCAAGAGTTTTCGGTCAGCCAATTAAATTTTATAGATGTTTAAAAAAAAAAATTTTACAAAAATCGAAAATTTAAATTGTGTATAAATAAGTCAAAATATTTTGAAATCTTAATCATATATAGAGAACGCCAATATAAAGATTTGATGAAAATTTCAAGTTGTTGCGGTTTTTGGTTTTTGAGTTAGAGCATTTTAAAAAAATTATTTTGTAAAAACGTGATTTTGCATTTTGCGTGAAATTTCTCGTTTTTTCGTAATTTTTTATCGTTTTTTTCGATTTTTTAAAAAAGTATTGAAAAAGTTGGATTTTTGACATGCCCAAATACCATCTACATTCACTTTTCTTTCATAAAAGTTGCTGTTTAAGAAAATCGAATCATTTTTACTGCCAAAAAAGATGTCATCAGACACAAAAAAAAGAAAAAAAACACTTATCATTGTAAAATCAATAGATTCTATCATTCCGTTCAGAATCTAAAAAAAAAATTCTTTTTAATGTTTGAGTTATTCCAGTATACCTACACTTATTTTAGTTATTTTTTTTTCTCGTAGCGAGACAGTAAACGCAGATATATCGCGCATCACTGTGACACTGTGCATGATACTATAACGTTTTTCATCGCCGTGTACGCATATTAATTGATCGTTTCACTGCGACAATGCGTGCGCGAACGGATCATATTAATAGATGTCGGTGGGCATTTCATGCGTAAACCGACCCGCTCAAGGCGTCTTAAATCTAAAATATGATTATTATCTGTCCCACGACGAGATTATACGACGCAATTTGTCTAGTACAAAGAGAAAAATGTGTATACTGTGAATGTTGAAGTGTGCACAAACAATGGTCATGCAAACCGTTGTATAAACAATATGAATTTAGAGAGCGGATCTTTAGGTTTTTACATATTTTTATTGGCTTTATGCAGCTTTGTAAGAATGAAAAATTTGGTCGATTTATCCATCACAGAGTTCGCAGGAAAAAATTTATTTTACATATTAAAGCATATTTTTCATATTTTAGAATATTTTCTATTATTGTTCATAAAAAATCATATAATATTGTTAATTTATCGATTTTCCAATAACAATTTTTTCTAGAAAAAAATATATATTTCAAATAGTAATGATAAAAATTAAAACTCATTCAATTATCTACTTGTTAGTAATGAAATTGGTGATATTGGTAATTCTGTTACTCTCAATCAATATATTGTTTTTTTTTATATATATTTCATTATATTCATATAGGTAACTAAGTATGAACTGATTTATGTTTTTATAGTTAAATAACATAGCTGTTAGCAAAGGATCTCCAAGTTATATATTGTTTTTATTAATTTATTTTGTTTTTTATATATTATATTTCATTATATTCATATACCTATTACCAGTATTACCTATGAATTGTTTTGTATTTGTATAATTAAATATTTTACTTGTTACCAAAGGAATGGTGCATAAGATATTTATGGTTTTATTGAACTATTTTCGAAAAAAAAATAAAAAAAATCATATTATTTGCATATTTATAAGTTTAAGGAATATTTAGAGAATATTTTAGGGTTTTTGTAGAACATATTAGCATTATATTTTAAGCTTTTAAGAACCTAGAAATCCGCTCATTAAATATGATATATCGTGTTGAATTTATTGGTACCCTATAGGTATATCCGGTGATGTTTCCATAGGGTGTACTATATACGCGCCGTGTACTCTCAACATTATTTTGAAAATTCACGGATATACTACGTATATATATATATACTCTCGAGCGGATGGCCAATAAATATAAATATAACCATCGTTTAAAAATTTAAAGTTTTGGAACCGTTTTTATAATGGATTTTTATTCCTCCACAATACGATCAATTTATTATTATTTAAAATTTTCCGTTGACATTTACAACACATCCATCCTTTCAATATCCATTTCCGTAATAATCATAAAAAATATTATATTGATAGGCTCGTTGATGTAGTATGGTATATACTTTCAAAAAAATGTATGGAAATAACATTATTGGGCCTCTATCTGGTATAAAAATAACGAGGTCACAAAAGCACCAGCTCGCCCCGACGACGCTTCCTCCGGCACTATGTTTAGGTATATTTTATATATATTCGTTGATAGATCTTCCGTTACACATAATAACATAATGTTAACTCGTGTGAAAAGTTTGAAAATACGTAGACTACGCGCGTTTATCACGCACCAACAGCACCTTGAATCGCGGTATTCAACGCAAATTCGTGTTGTTTTTCGTGACATTCACGGTAATAATTTATTACAATATTCGGACAAGATATGCGTACGCATTGGACAGGTGTTGTTTGTATAAATTATGACTTACGCGGTACACGTAAACGATGACTATATAGTATATTCGTGTAATATACGTACGAGTCCCGTCGAACTTTTTTTTCAATGAAATTTGATTAGAAAACGAGAATACGATTTGAACCGAATCTGCACATGCGAATATAAAGTTTTACTATTTCTATTCGAAAATAATACCGAAATCACTAGTTACTATAAATTATGTAATTATTTACGACCATGGTGCGTTTATAGCATACTATACACGCACCAACGTATATGACAACGTTTGGAAACAACGAAGGGTGGGAGGCTTAGGGGGGGAAGCCAAGGGGCCCATGAAATTCGCACCGTATGAGATTAATGTTTTGTGCGATTAAAATAATATACGTACGTTAAGCGTCTATTTCCACATAATGTATATATTCGTTACGGGTACGAGCTGACCGGGTTCGATATAGGCGATAACGGGCGCCTTCTATTTACAAATGTCCGGGGTGTGTCCACGATGGATTTATAATTTTTTTTTTAACGAACAATTTGTAAATTTTTTAATAATGATAACTTGTCTTTCATCGAGTTGAATACCAACGACGACTAAGTTCTAACATTTTATCATTAGGATTGCATACCTAATATCTGTTAGGTTTAACGTCAGTATAATAGTAGTAACGTCTAACATTAACGTCATTGGATGATTTTCTTGTCTTAGGACATACATTTTATATATGAATATTTAACTTGTAACATCTTTAATGTAGTTTTAAATAAACTTTATGATGAGTAGCATTATTGAAATACATTTTGCCATATAGGTATATATATATAAGTTTTTTTCATCATATAAAACTTAAATCAATAACTTGAAACTATTATATTTATCATGAAGGTGGTAAACGAAAAACCTAACAACTATTATATATTTATTTATGATTAATAACAGAAAACCTTTCTTAATATTTTATTCTTTTAATGTTGATATAGCTGTAGTATTATATTACAATATAAGAATTGTATACATTTATATATTGGAACAAAATATACATTTTTATTTATAAATATTATAACATAATTTACAATAGTATAACCTTTAATTTCAATGTGATAGGAGAAACGTAAGGCTTTTGCTCCCCTTGTATTATATCAGAGAATTATCTACCCCCCCCCCTCTGTCACCTTTCTTCGACGCCACTGATCGAATATAATCATAACACAAATTATACATTCTACATTTTTGATAATTATTATAATCATTTTATTTAAATCTAAATTGAATCCTGTTAGGTACAGGGAACCTCCTCTGATTTTATTTTTCAGATAAACAATATGATCAAAGTCGACTATCAATTACTAATATAATAGTTTAAATGTTGCTGATATCAAAATGTTAAAGTAAAAGTTGAATCATTCAAACACTAAACTTGATCTAACAGGTTTTGAACATTAGAAACAACGGTTATGAACATACATTTTTTCTCTATTGTTGAAAAACTTTATTTATCGGGTTGAATGCAAACGTTTGTAGTGATGTCTAGTAGCTGCGTCCGTGAAGATGCATGTAGATGGTATCTCCATGTAGATACTCATTAACGCCTGATTTTTTTTTTTACATACTTAATTTAAATGACATATTTTAAATGGAATGATTTCAAATTTATTTATTTGTTTCAAGGTTTCAACTTTATGTAGTGGAATCTAATATCGACAATAATTAATGCTGAAAGTATTTAAACAAGTATTTGAATACCTACTACTACTCAAATTCTTTTACACAAATATTTTACAGCACTGTTAATAATATTATGTCCTTGACAAAAAACTGTGGTCTGTGAGTGTTTTTTACTGGTACGTGTATACATGTGATGCGTATCGTTATCCTTCCTCGGTGTTATCTACTACCTGTTATAAGGTTATATATACTAGGCTATTATATAAAGCTGGGGCCAGGCCACACGAGCGTACAAAATGCGTCGATACGCACGTACTTTTTGACGCGCATCGTACGATTATATTATCGGTTATGGGAGCAGGCACACGAGTAAAAAAATAACGCACGTTAATACGGACGTCAAATTTTATCGACTTATTATCTCTTCGACGCACGTACAATGGACGTCAAACATATTATCAATGCCAAAATTAAATATGAATTGTTTTTAAATGTGAACGTCAGCTGCGTGGTCATACGGGCGCACTTTCGTATACGCAGTACGCACGTTAATCCTATCCAGACTTTTCTAACTTAACCCGTCCACATGTAATTATAATATTATACAAAAATAATGATGCACCCAATGTTCCCTTTTGGTCCGTTTTTGTTTTAGGTATAAATAGGTTAAAGAACTAAAGGAAAAAATTTCGTCTGGGTCCATATTTTAAAAAAAAAAACTTTGTGAAAATATTGTGCAATACGTCTTTACAACTTTACAACCAAGTTGATGGTACTAGATAAGATACAAAATCAATGATAACAAATTTTTAACGGACGTCATGTCGATGCTCGTGGCCCGCTCTATAGTGCACGCGTTAAATAGTACCGTCCGTCCCAGCCGTAAAAAATCTCTAGGGCTTACGGGGTGGGGTGACCCAGTGTTTACACGTCGAATACTCGTTCAAACCCGAAACGTCGCTGATTTTTTTTCAAATAAATGGTTTTTTTTTAGCATTTTAATGTATAATTTTGAATAAATAGAATAATTTTAAATTTATTTATGTGTTTTCAAGTAGTTTTATATTTTAAAGTACCTATTTATAAATATTAAAATATTTTTAAATATTTAACCAAATTCAATATTGCCTAATTTATTTTATTTATATACTTGATTTTAATGACAAGTAATATTGAAAATATCCAAACTTCAATCAATATCAATCGATGTCTAAAATACACGATTGTCTGTATATCATAAATACAGGGTCCAATACGTTGGGATAAAGTCGTGTTTCTCGGCTCTTATTGAAACTGTTACTCATTAACAATATTATTTATATATAAGCTTGTGGCGTAGCGTAATAACTCGTAATCTTTTAATAATTATAGTATTTTAATAATGGCAGTAAACAAGTGTATTTACTTGAGAAAATAAAACCATCATTATTAGTTTAAGCCTCTGATGTTGCATAGTGTATATATTGAAGTATATTAGTAGAAGTATTATACTCAGTTTTTATTGAAAATGCTTTGATGCTGGTCGTGACCTAACCTGAAGGTATGGAAAGATTTACATAATTTTCGTTTAAAGTGATTCGCAGAAGCGTATATTATACACTATTGTCTATCCTCAGGGCGCGCGGTTATTTCTACAATGATGAGCAGTGAGCACGGTCTTGGAACCACCGCCGCCGGCTGTGTTGAACGTTTATTGAATAATATATTCATCCGTGCGATACGAGAAAATTAAAAATAAACTAGATCCGGCATCACCGGATATGATGTACTTACATCATTTGTGATGTAGTTGTTTTCGAGTTTTCAACGAACGTGCGACAAAATCATTGCAGAATATTCTAAAAAGCATGCGCACGTGTAATGCACATAGTGCTATCGATTACGAACGGTAAAATTATTTCTTTCCTGTCGTTGGAATGAAAAAAAAAAATAAAAAATAAAAAACGGGTGGAACGAACGGACGGCCAATTGCGTTCGGGCGGCGCGCAATACAATATCATTCGTCGAACGGGTTATACGGCACGCCATTGTATGTCCTGTTCAAGAATACGGTAAATATCCCACGACGAGAGTACATATTCTGTACGGGCACGGGCAGTTAACCGAGGTCAGTGGCAATCATGCGACATTAGAATGTTATAATATAAAAATTGAATACGGATTTCGTAATGATTATTATTAAAAATAATTCGCGGCGATAAAGTTGCAAGCAAACAACGCGGAAATATAAAATCGTAAAAATATCATCGTGCATATGAACAATTAGTGCAACGCACTGGGTGCAAGCATATAAATATAGGTCAGCAATGTGCTAATATGATACTTTAATATTTTATAGTATTGATCGTGCACATACTGCAATCAGAGTTCTAAAATAAGTTTTCCGCCGCCAAAATCTAAAAATAAATATGTATCCCTAACGTGTTGGAAATTTAATTCCGAATCCAATTACTCCGAATATATTTAATCTAACCTAACCTATGGGTCAGCAATGTACGGTACGCTGATATTAAAATATTAAACGTATACATACTATAACAGTTTAACATGCATACTATACTGCAATCAGCGTCTCGTACCTATAGCCTATAGGCTCAAGCGCATGCGACTGGAATGATTTACGTATTACGTACACGCGCACAGACTATTGCTATACATGTTATACACAGTAATGTCCCTATCAATTTTTTTGTGAGTATATACGTAGTATACCTGTTGAGAGTTTACTGTGTATATATGTAGTATACCCTATATGGGAACACCAATGCATATAATATATTATAATTTACCATAGACCTATATTATATTAGGCACAGGCATGACCTGCAAAATTCGACTTTAATTGTATGTGTTATCAATTAATGTGATTCCTATTATTTATTAAACATTAATATTAATAATTACTTTTCAAGTTTTTATCTCCATATAATATTATAAAACTTATCGCAGTGAACAACTTTTTCTATGTATATTATAATATTATATATCGGTGCATTATCGTGTTATTTCGTTTGTGCGTATAACTTATTTTTTATTTATTTAATTTTTTTTTTTCACTTATTATAAGCAATAGTGCCCAGACAGGATAGCAAGGGGTGCAACTGCATGTGCTCTTGAGGTATAATAAAATCTTAAATGTTTAATTTTTGTATTTTTTAGAGGATTAAATATTTGATATGTTATATTTATAAATTTATAATGTATTGTAAATTGTAATAAAATGTAAAGATAAGGTATAGGACATCTCGGGTTTTTGGTGTAGACATCTTAATTATATTTCTAGTTATTTTAAGTTAATTACAGTTACAAATAACAGTTAAAAAGAACGTTATTTTAAATAAAAAAAAATGAGTGGGTGGGCGGGTAACTTTTGTTAATTGCATGTGCTTTCAAAATACCTCTGTGCGCCACTGATTATAAGCGTGTACTATATTTTATTGATATCATGCAGTGTCTTGAATGTATTAAGACTACTTCGTGATATGAAACATGTAATAATTATTAACTATACAACGAAAAACTAATAATACAGCAAATATATTATACATACTACATTCACTATACATTATACAACTATACAAGTATACAATATATAATATATATCCTCTAGGCTCTAATGTAGGTATATGTTATCTATTTATATCTAAATCAAATGCATATATGGACGTCTAAAGGATACGAGCCGTATGATTTGATCTTTTTTTTTTGTCATATTAATCATTCCGAAACGTCACAATCCACGTTTTTTTTTTTTTCATTTATAATCCGCCCGGTGCATGCAATTTGTCCGATACACGGTAAACGAAGATTTTCATTTTATTAAAAATACTTTACATGCGTACCTATACTTAAATACAACGAGTGGCAATATATTCAATTTAAATTTGAATATAATAATTTAACCTATGCGTTTGTACTTATATTGCTTGTCCAAACTGAGGTATCATCTATATCTATAGTACGAACAATTAATATAATATAGGTTTAGGAAAATGTGAAAACATGAGCTATGGGCGGCTAATTTAGTGATAATTGTTCTCAAATCGGTATTCATATAGTATACATTAGTACGCAGGAATTTTATAAATGAGTTCAGGATGGCAATTATAATATATATTCGATATTAATGTGTTCATTTTATTTCATCCATAACATGAATATCCTTCAACTTCTATACCTGCAAACGATAATGCGTTTTCTCTTTTCCCACAAAGGTATAGTCTACATTATAAATGCAGTTATCCTGGTATATATTATATACCTATATACGAATTTCTAATGACACTCGTGTTCCGACGGATGCTTTTTATTTTTCCATTAGTTCTTTTAATTTTAATATAATATATTCAACACGGCTGGAAAACGATTTTATCATGATTTTAATTGTTCAATTACACGAATCACTTATTTTATACGGCGGTGGTGTTAATTATATAAAAAACATTTTCAATAAGTATGCAAATAAAATGTTTAAATGAGATTCTACTACGAAACTGTACATATTGGTACCTAGGTGTTTTATATAAATGTAATGAAAGCTAAACAAAAATGAATCGCTGTCGAAATAATAGGTCAAAAAAAAAAAACCTTATCAGAATTGTTATTAACCGTACCTTTATAATACTGATTTATAATTATTATTAAAATCTGGTCGACCGCTATAGTATGTCAGTCATAATAACATATTACAATTTTTTTTCCTTACGCATTGTATAGTATTGCTTTGAGAGAGCAAAAACTATGACAATATTATTTTCTGTATATGCTTGTATAACAAATGTATTTTATAGACTACAACTGAATATTAGTTATTTAACCGCAAAACCCGTTAGATTTCAAATTTATTTTGTCGACATTGAAGATATTCATCGATCATTTTTCGTTTTTTTTACTACCACTTGGTTTTGATTGAGATATTTTTAAACATTAATCAATATGCGCAATAATGTTATGAGCATAATGTATTCACATAACAATACTACGTCATACATATTCTTACGACAAACTCGAAAACTCGAAAACACGTTTGATTATCAAACGACAATAGATGTTGACAATATTGAAGACCAACGCGTACCTATACCGACGATAACAATGCTCATATATATATTATACAAAAAAGATATTATTATTCTACAAACTCTATCAATAATACTCTTAACGACAGTATTAATGGTTTATTGTTTGTTCAAGAATTTTACAATGGTAAAAAAAAAAAATAGTGCAGCAAACACAATGATTATACAATACAATATCATTTATAATATTATGTATACATAGCAGCGTGTAGCACAATAATAATATAAACTGCATACAACTGATATGCACTCGCCAAGTGAATCGACAATGTTGCACATAATTATATATAGTTAGGAATAACCACGGATTGAAATATTAATGCATTTAAACTGCATATGCGTTCTTTTTTTTTTTTACTTAGCAGTTTTTTTATAAGTCGCTGCGCAGCAGGTGAAGTGTGTTTATAATAACATAATATTATGTTTTTGGGCTTTATATACGGGGAAAAAAAACAACTGACTTTTTTTGTTTCCATCATGACAATGTAATGGGACGACCGTACTATCAACGAAATGTATACATCGATTTATTATTATTATGGCGGCGGCGGCGGGCACGTTCATACTTCACCGGAGGCGTATTGTCAAATTGATCGGATGAGAAAAAGGCGTAATCGGTGCATTTACATATTATACATTACAATATGACGTATGTATATGATATGATTCAATAATATCCGTGCAGTGTCTAGTTTTTTCGATTATAGTAGAAAAGTAATATTATAATTGTATAATCAACAAACGCACTCACGCCTCTCTCTCTCTCTCTCTCTCTTACATATAGTGATGACACGAAATGAAAATTGCATAATTATTACTTTTTCGTCCATTAATATATTGGTATATCCGTAGACCACAAAACAAAATTCTGTTATACAAATGATTCTATAATATATTATATTGGTGTTCCCAATTTGTTCCTACCCGCGTACTAAGGTTTGCTCATTGCTCCTTTAATTAAGTTTATGACCTTTTTATTTTAGTTATTGACAACAAAACATTTTAATAGATGATATGGAAATATTAAATATTTTATGATGATTAAATAAAATGAAACGAAATTGTAACTTGCAAAGTCCACACGCATGTGTTTTTACAACACACGACATATTTAATTATACAAAGCGTCTAGTTTTCGAGACATGTCGGCAAGATCCTGTCGGTGTTCAAAAAAAAAAAAACCTAACAGACAAGGGTTTAAAAAGGATAGGGTAGTAAATTATCTATACGTATACGTATTGGTTTTTGTTATTGGGATCGTTTCGTTGAAGGAATCATGTAGGGCGATTGTGCGTCGGCATCGCACACGTGGTCAAAGACGAAAACCGGCCAGTATGGATCCATTCAATATATTATGTATAGTATAATATATAATATATGCCATATGGTGTATACATAATATTATATAATAAGGCGGTATTGTTTTCGTTCTTTCTCAATATCAATAATATTAATGGGCCTCACTGAGATAAAACTCGAGTAGAAAGGCCCAGGTTTATCTTAGTTTACAAATGTTCTTACCGTCTTGGTACATAATATATGGATGCAAAAAAAAATCTTAAGTATGTTCAATAATTTCAGTGGAAGGTCAAGTATTGACATTTAACAATTTTATGGTACAATGGCACATGTATATTATTTAGTTTGAATCGCATCATACCATATTATTTGATATGTTATACAATCTATGGATAATAATAATATATAATATTTAATAATAAGGGCAAGCTGGTAATGTGTATACTAATTAGTTATTTAATATAGAATTTAATAAAAATAAAAGGCGATATTTAGATATTTTCATTTCGGTACCGAGTTGAGAGTTTTTATAATCGAAAAAAACAATTTTTAAATATTTCGTTATCGAAAAATATTACACGTTGTCCAAAAGCAAAACGTATCGGAAAATGGTTATTATTTTATAGCAATTTATTTTATAACAACTACAATGATGTACTACATATTATTGTATTACACAAAATGCATCTATAATACGTAGAGTTCAGATGTTTATGATTTTGCATATATTTTTAGCGCAATCACAATTATATCGGAATATGATATAAATTCGATTCATGAAGTCTATATTTAAAATATGGAAACTTATTTTACATATATTATTATTTGACAATTTTGAGCATATAAGTGCATAATATATATATATATATATATATATATATATATTGATTATTTCTAAACCTAGGAGCATATTTATAATATTTTCATTATAATATAAAACATATTCAAATGTCGTTACGGAAAAATGATCAATTGCAGCTTCGTCTCTTCAAATCGTGTAAATCATTTCATACAAAATTTCAAAAAGTTTTGGACAAAAATTCTGGGTACGTGTAAAGTATATGTCCAAAATTTCTAAAATGATGAATAGCAAAACAGATTCGTTTGATGAACTTCCATTAAAGCTATAGAAACTATCATCGACATTGTTA
This sequence comes from Chaitophorus viminalis, assembly GCA_025469195.1. Lineage (NCBI taxonomy): Eukaryota > Metazoa > Arthropoda > Insecta > Hemiptera > Aphididae > Chaitophorus > Chaitophorus viminalis. The sequence continues at coordinate 2,823 of JAIPRK010002714.1, read as the reverse complement.
ACTTTAAATACGCACCGGCCAATTATGTAGACGTGGAGCGATCTTTTTCAATTTACAAAAATATACCTCAGATCGTCGGAGGTTTTTCAAATTTAAAAATATAAGTTTATAATTGTTATACAGTGTAATCTTGATATTGAAAGTATTTAAGCCAATCCCATTTCTTTTACCTGTATGGCTGTATATTTTTGAAAAATAGATATATTTAGTACACATTTATATTTAATAGTGTTTTTAATTTATTTTTAATTACTATTAGTACCTTTTTTGCGTGTATTTGTTAATATATTATTTAAAGGCAAATAATTGCATATTTTACAATTTTGAAATGCATGTATTAATGAAATTTTGGTCATCAACATCCGAGCTCTAATAATATGTATATTTATATCGACTCGCTTAGGCAAGTTTTTTGCATTTGTATTTTTTTTATTTAGAAATCGCATTTAGAACAATATTGCTATAGTATGTATACTGCAGGTGCAGGCTTATATTTGTAGGCGTAACGCAGTTACATGGTGATTTTAAAAATATAATAATATAATATAATACTGAACAGCGGGCAGCGTGTGAAAATGTGTGTGTTGTAAACACAACTGCACACCCCACACACACACACACACACACACACACACACACACACACGTGTATTATTCCATTTCCCATTATACTGTTCGAGTGCGCTGCAGCATATTTGTTGTCAAATCCTATACGGAAAAAACTCGGTCGGTGTTTAATGGAATAGCAAACAAACGAGGGTCCGACAGGGTAGAACTGTACGTATATATACATGTATACATATGGGATTTTTTTTTTCTTCTTAAGAAATGGTTTCTCGCGAGAAATTACGTGCAGGGGTGCGGTGGTTTCGGCGTCGCACGATAACAAAACTGGAAAATAACGCCAGGTCTCCTATGTACACATATTTTATGGCGACGGCGCGGCGGCGGGCTTATATATAACGTGTTATGCATTAATATAATATGTATATATCTACTATGTATGTGTATACTATGTATATACATGTAACAACACACTAACAAGTTCTGACGGTGTTTCGGGGTCGAGAAAGAGTCTCGACTCCGTAACCCCGAGATACCGACCAATAAATGCCTATTATGAAACGTGTATAACATAGGTAGGTACGTATATATTATTATATTATGCGTGCGTACGTTGAATATAAGTACTAAAAACCACTTGTTTATTATCGCCCGCCATCGATTCGTACGCCTCCTCGGACCCTCTTATTATCTCCACAAACCTCGCTTCATCACCCAATCGACCCCGTTGTGCCATAACGTGTACATATACAGTGTAATATATATATAGGGTGATTTTTTTTAGGATGCTCACCCTTTTTTTTAAAAAAAAAAATCTTTAAGTTTACATAAAAACCATGTTTTCAAATATTTTTGGATGGGTATGTCCTGTGGCGACACAAGCTACTCTGTTTTTCAAATGGGAATCCTATGTTTTCCACGCGAAATAATATTTCAGTTAATTTTTCCGGAATTGTTGGTGTAACGAAATCAAATTCCGGACCAGTATTTTCGGAATTATTCAAATTGAAAAAAATTCAAATTTCGGCATTTTACGACCAAATATCGGGGTAAGCGTCCTTAACAAATCGCCTTGTATAGTGTATCGAAAACATGTTTTACGGTTATTCGAATGTGTTATTATTTACACAAATCGAAAAAAATATATTATATATGAAACATGAGTTTTTAAAATCACATTATTTTCGCCAAAACAAGAGGAGGCGTTACTATTAAAATGTATAAAGCTATTTTTAAAAAGAAAAAAACATTAATTAAAAACTATGTATTTAGAACGCGTTTTAATAGAGGTTTTTTCAATCACAATAACGATAAAAATAAAACTGTATCTTGTTTTTTTTCCAATATTTACTCACACCGAACAGGCTTTTGCCGATGCCACGTTTTGACATTATTGCGTCCAGACGCTTTGGGCAAACCCACGTAAGTAATAATAGTCGACGAACGTACCCTCGCAAATACTGTTACTATAAAAATAATAATAGTAATAACGTAAATAACTAATGGGAATACGTCATAAATGATTTGTATTTTTAAAACAGTTGATCAAACATATTATTGTAGGCGCGGATCCAAGACATTTATTTTGGGTGGGCTCAAATATTATGAGAAAATACGAATATATAGGTACTCTCAAAAATAAACACAAAAAGTGACACAGTTATCAAATTAAATGTGGAATTTTCATTAATACAAAAATCAAATTTAATTAAAAATGTTATTATCTTGACTTATGACATGCGAATTCGTTCAGAATAATGTAGTTTTGTTACTCTCTAAACGGCAAACACAATAACTATTGATAAAATAATAATTTTAAAATAAACGTAAAAAAGAATGGGTGGGCTTCGCTTTGCTGTATAGTTGAGGGTGGAGTGTACTTCGTTTATACGATAGGTCATTATTACAATGGAATTGTTAAATTTGAATGCAATGATAAATATCATTGTATACGAATAACGATTCTGAACGGAATTAATGTTTGTCTAAAATGTGTACATACTAATATAGTATTTTATATTTAAATTGAATTTTAATGCAATTTCGTAAAAATTTAAATTTAAAACAGTCATACAATTTCTTCTTTTAAGTCTGGTAGAAATTTTTTTATATATTTTTGAAGGTAGGCTTATGGACAACCTAGTGTTAAAATTTTGAACCTTAAGTATAAGCAGAAAAAATTTTATGAATTTTCAACCACAAAATAACTTGCAAATTATCGCGATTTTAACATATTTTATACAAATTTGAACTTTATGGG
>JAIPRK010002713.1:0-14406 GCA_025469195.1 Chaitophorus viminalis | reverse complement strand
AAAATACTATATTATTATATACACATTTTAGACAAACATATTAACTCCGCTCAGAATCGTTATTCGTATACAATGATATCTATCATTGCATTCAAATTTAACAAATCCATTGTAATAATGACCTATCTTATAAACGAGGTGCACTCCATCCCCAACTGTACAGGAAAGCGAGGCCCATCCGTTTTTTTATAATTATTTTACTACATACTATGTCTACCTATATTATCATCATGAATTACTAGTATTACTATTGACTTATTCTATGACTAGACGTACTTTTGTCTTTTTAAGAATTATATAGAGCGTTAATATTATTAATATATTCTGTCTCTGTGATTGTACATTATTATTTAACAATTTAAATTTAAAATTTAATTCTTAATCGATTTTACTATTATTAGTTATCATAGATTACAATGATTACATAAAACATAATTTTTTGTGTCATTCGTGCTATTATAGTTGGTTCACCGAGATTTGAAAATAGGAAACGTGTTATGTTTATCAGTTTAGAATGGCATATAAGTCTAGGCTTAAGAGCTTCTGAGGTAGCTCGTTTGCCAACTACTTAATATTTTTCAAACCGACCGTCTTTTTTTTCGGACTTATTGCAGATAGACCAACAACTGTTATGTAATTTCGAAAATATAATTATTATTTAGGTACTTATAGTTATTTTAGTAGTTATACTTTTGAGAAACTGTAAAAGTGTATTTTTTTTCTATTTTACTACACTGAACTTAATGTATTTTAAAAAATATTATTTATGATACTATACTAAAAAAAATTAAAAATAAATTTAGGTACAGATTTTAAGTATTGATAGATATTTTTACGCTTGCCAAAAACGTTTTATTATAAATCTGCGGGACTACAGAAATTATTTCTTTTGACTGTTAGTAAACCTATTGCGTTGACGTTTAAATATTTGAATACTGTATTTATCGAATGTGTTAATATTTCTAGTGAGTAATATACTAATATACTTAACTTCTTTAATGACTTTTTAGTTTAATACATAGAAATACATGAAAATATTAATGAAAATGTTGTAAAAAATAAATTCAATAATGAAGTTCCAGCTTATTATGGAAATACAATTTGCCAAAGTTCGGACAATCTAGTTTAATATTTTCTAATGCCTAGTTCCCTAATAGTATGTTACAATCGATTACCACGGAAGAAAATTTAAATGAGTACCTAAATTGACACTGAAGTAAGTTATGAAGTTGATACTATCAACTTGATAGCAATAAAGAAAAATATAATTTTAAATTTATCATAAAATAGTATAAAAATAGCATATTAACATACACTTAACAATAAGTAAAGATAAATGTTTTTATCTACATGGTAACATAAATAATATTCTTTAAATTATATGAAGTGTATGTGTAGTGAAATAGAATAAAAATATACTTCAATAAATTTTAAAAAGTATAACTTCTGAAATTACTACCAATATCATAATTGTATTTTCAAAAACTGCTGTCGGTCTATCTACAATAAGTCTGAAAATAGTGAAAACAGCCAGTCGTTTAGAAAATATTTTGCAAACGAGCTACCCTTTCGCAAAAAGCTTAATTATATTCATCCTTCTTGAGGTATCAAATTTTTATAATGGTGATAGGGCTAATGACACGCTTGTAACGTTTTAATATTACCGAGGTCTGAGGTGAATAATATACAAGGTGAATATACGGTCGTTACGCCCCTCTAAAATAACACCATAATACTTTTCAGAATATTATGTAGAATATATTTAATGAGTATTTTTATGAATTTGAGCAACTTTTTTAGAAAATGTGTACGTGACTCATTCGCCGAGAAAAATGTATTTTAAATGTTAGAGGATGCGGTAATATTATTCTCCCACAGTCCCACCCAAACACATATTCGACAAAATTAAATAAATTCAATTTTCAGATAATTAGTACGTACTAATTTTATATATATATATATATATGTATATATGGCCGAACGGTGTTACCTACAACTCTAGGTTGATTTACGAGTTGAAAACATGACTGCAGCCATCACTCGCGCTATGTCCAGACGACCACCCGGGATACCTGTTGATGTCCGCATACACGTCACGTTTGATCTCGAACAGGTGCTCGAAACGTTTCTTGTTGAATAAGTGCTTCCCTATCACGTACGTGCGCCTATCCATCTCGAACTGATACTTTACCTGCAGTTCATTGGTACACGTCACACCCATGCGTGCATATATAAATATATATTAAATTTAAATTATTATTCATAACAATTTTATTAATATTAATTTGATTTATTAACAAAGTGCGGTGCAGGTCGACTTACGTAAGTCGGAAGCGACAGATAAGGCGTTGTCTCTACGATGAAAAATACGCTCACCGTTATTTGTGGAATTGGATACTCCGGGGTAGGCATTGAAAACTCTACCTGCAACGTTTAATAACTCTTAGAATGAAGCAATATGTAATTTTATTTATTATAATTATATTTGAAAAGCTGTAATAATAGAAGTATAACTTTTTTGGTTTCAAAACATTAGTCTATTGTACCTTGTTCTTGTACGACAGCATCGGAACATGTTGAATTTATACAGAAACAAGTGAGTTTTATCATTTTCAATAAGAAGTAATAAAATAGGTTCACCTTATATTTATGACAAGTAGAGCCACAAGTTATCGACGTGTCAGTTTTCTCAATTGTGAACAGAAATTTTTCATCCAAATCCCAATTCTGTTTTATATACTCAGAAATTTTCACTAAGGCTTCCTGGTCATCGAGCCATCTTAATTCGGACGTTAATGAATTATTTAAATCTGATATCGGTATTAACCTGTCTCTGCATATTTGTATGTGTTTTTTATTTGTCGCTTTATTATGTTTATGTTTGTGGTTCATTTTTGATACATTTAATCTAAAACCATTTACACAACAGGTGAATTAAAAATGTATTACACATAGCATTACATAAGAATTAGTTACCATCTGGTTTATGGTTTATGTATAGAGTTCGATTTTGTGACAATTTATTTTTACACTTTTTATTCTGACTAATAATTTTTAATTATTAATTGAAAAATAAAACTATACATCGTTTGATATTATTTTTTTATTGAACGATAAGCTTACTTTAAGTGGCAGTTAAGTGATTAAACTTATTTCGATATAAATATGTTGATTATAAATGTTGATCAAACATTTTGAAAATAATTTCGAATTTCTTAATTTTGTTTTAAAATTACATTGTTGTATGATAAATAATAATTATGATTATAATAATAATAAAGTACAAAAAAAAAAAAAAAATTAGTTACAATTGTATTTACTTATAAGTTTTTAACGAACATTGGAATATCTTTTCGGATTTTGCAATAACATTATTCACCAGGTCTTCAACAGTTTTATTTAAAAAATACAAATAGTTTTCACTTAATCCCCGAGGTTCTTTGTATTCTCTACACTCATTAAATTGTTGGTGGATTTGAAACGATGTATTAATTTTTTTGTTATTAGAGAGAGATACGTCATTTTTGCATAAATTAATCGTTTTGCAAGAATTCATAGGGATGAATGGTTTTTCAGAAAAATGCATTTTTTATTGAATTTTCTCAATGAAGTGAAATTTAATGTATAGGTACATACATGGAAACAAATATTAATTTTATTTTTATTTGAAATACTTATTTATTTATAAATGAAAAAAAAAAAACAAAATAATTGTACAGGGTCACTATGCAATGAATATGATTTTCAACATATGATTGAATATTACTATAAAAAGATGCATTTTAAACTAAAATAATTGTTATAATAAAATATATGTACATATATATATATAATTAATATATTAGTTATAATACAATATAATGTACATCGTGAGTCGTGATACATTTTATATGGCCTAATGCAACAGTCTTCAAACCTTTAATATTTAAGCTAAATATAATTCATGAAGATTTTAACGTACAAAATATCTCTTTGAATAATGGGTATTATTAGCAAGTTTTTATTTATAATAATATTAATAATAATATTTTCTTGACGTGCCCCTACAAATTTTCTGCATGTAATTATTATAGAAACGTGCATATATAGCAACAGCCAAGAGTAGATAAATCAAAATATGTATTTTGAAAATTACTATACAACCTTCATGTTTTTTACAGCCCCTGGAAATAATGGTCCATAGATAATACATACAGAAACAATCTTTTTTTGATAAAATATTCAAACATTTTCTTAATACTATTGTCATTACGACATTAGAGTCCAGCGTTTTTCAAACTATGGGTCGTGACCCTCTGGTAAGTCTAGAGTCAATTCAAGTGGATCGCGAACAATTTTTCGGATTATATACATTTCGAAAATTGATGTTAAATTATAATATACTTAAGTAAGTATTATTATAGTAATAAAGTACCAAAAATTACGACTGGTTTTAAAATTATAACACATAATAGATCGTAATAAGTCATAATATATTTATTTTTTTTAACTTTTTAAATACTAACTACTTTTTGAAAAATGAGACCATATGGGTCACAAAAGATTTCTCGGAGAAAAATTGGGTTGCGGTTCTAAAAAGATTAAGAACCATTGTACTAGACTATTATATTATATGTATAGTGGTATTATGGTTGAATAAATATAAATGCTTTAAAAACATGTAATAAAATTATATTGTGTAATGTGTAGTTCATCATTTATTTTTCCAACTTATTATACCATATTGGCACTAATAACAAATACAAGTACTTAACACATTTTAAAAGTGATTAATATTTTATAATTTTATTGCTTATGATTAAAATTGTTGCTATATGCGTTATATGTTTTGATTCGTTCGATAATATTTGTCGTAAATCATTTTTAAAATAACTTGAAATTCTAAAAATACCATCAGGATTATTTATAGACTTAAAAAGTGTATAATAAGTACATAGTAAGTTTTAAGAAATTGTGTTGATTAATGTTTATTTATTGTGTAATAATAATTTTATCTTATTTTTTCCAGACAGTATCCCACGTAAAATTTATCACAGGACTTTTTACATACTATAATCAATCTACCGTTATCGTCTTATCGATAACGTAGGAGATTATTTATAAAATTTTTGTTCGTGTTCAATATTTTAGCATACGCAAATTGTTTTTGTTGAGTAAAGTGTACACGTTTGTATTTTTGTGCTATAAAAATCTGGTCGGTTACAGAAGTTATAATTTCGTTTATAATATTACATATTTTTTTGTTCCATAACAGTAAATTGTACTGTTTATTATTTTACTTCGTTGACGTTTTGTAGTATTTATTTTGTTTGCCCGACGTATTTTGAAACCCACAAAGTATTTATGGAATTAACGTTTAATTGATGACTGCAGTTCATAACATATTAACATCAGAGCTTCAGAGGTTAACGGCTGATTGTTACTGGCGTTACTACATTATATTAATGTTGGACCTGTTGGGGGCACTATAGTCTATATCAGCGCCAATTTTCACCAATTTTTTTAAAAAAAATCTTTAAAATAATTATAATTATAATATCTCTATACATCAGTTATTTATTTATTACAAAAAAAAAAATTAAAAACTAATTGCTTTTTTAAGAAAAAAACTTAATTAAACCTAAATAATCACATCTACATAAACAATTTAATGAGATATTCGACATTGCTTACCCCTCAAGAGAGTAAATATCTGGATTAAAACTGGCTTAGAAAAATAATTATATGTAACATTGGTTTGCTTTGATGATTAAGGGTGGAACATTCTCGAGCGTTTGTTGGTAATTTCAGTAACTCATCATTTGAATAAAACGATTGAAAACTTCAATTGCTTTTCCAAACTCCATGAGATTATTGTCCTTTTAAAATCATGAGTAGATACTCCCGTCTTATAAGGGGTTTGTTATAAGGCGCACAGCCGCACAGGTACACAAAAAAAGGTTTTCAGAGCCTACGATAATAACAATTATTATTATCAACAATTAATATTATATAACGACGGATGATTTGTTTTAATTATCAACCAAAATGTATTTTGCATATTAACCAAAACTATTTTAATTACTAAGCGTACGGTTTTTTAAAAATACCTACAAATATTCATTCTCTTACGATTTCTGGGAGGGTTTATACTCCCAAGCCCCTATTATGATCATATGTCCGTTATAACTGTGCAGGGCTGGATGCCGCCATGGAGCAAAAAAAATTTGCCAGTCCCCCCACCAAAAAACAACCATAAAAAAACATTAAGTAATATTTAAGTATTTATTTATTTATTATTTAAGTATATATATATATATATATATCAAAATATTTTATAACTCATATTTATGGTTAATAGTTAAAATAAAATAATTCTGAATTTTAATATTTTTTTCCTGGATTTCATTGTGGCAAATTGATGAATCAGTTCTTCCCACTTCATGTTTTTCACCAAATCAGATTCAATGCACAATATCGACAAATTTGACATTTTTTGATCAAAGATGATCACAAATAATTTTTTACACGTTTTAACACAGAAAATGATCTTCCACCACTTGCATTTGAAGAAGAACGAATACAAATAATTGTTAAAATAATCTCTATATTTAGAAACGATGTTTCTAAAGACGATGTAATTAATGTTTTATGTAATACAGCAAATGATAATTTACATTATGTGGAAAAATCTTTACATATATATACTTAAATTGATTTTACATATTACTTATACGTTATACGAGTACATAGTGTCAATCATACATTTCATTACTGTAATTCTAAAAGAAAGATAAAAGCCATAATATAACTGTTAACACTAAGAAATCTCTCTTGATCATGTCATAATTCTTCATATACACAATACATGCGCTATGAAATTTATCTACCACACTTTATTTTTTATTTATTTCGTGAACTTTCTTTTTCTTTTAAGTTAAAAGCGTTTTTGTAGAAATGATTTTTTCAATAATAAAATAAGATGAACATTCGAGCTCAGTACACACTTCGCAGCTCACTACTACACGCTCGCCGTTCGTCATTAGTCATTACAATATACGCGGATACTATAATATCATGGGTCTAACTCCTAAAGTCCGTCGGCTACTCTATGGTCATTACCGTCAAAAGGAATACTCTATGGCTAACGCTACTCGTCTTATTCATTTGACATTATTGAAATGTTTCATTTTAGTGAAAAAGAATTGTTGTGAATTTTGCTCGTGAATTATAATTAATAGTTTTTGAAAACATTTTATTTGCATACTATTATATTATATTATTATTATATTACAAATCCAGATTTATCGGTTGGCCAGTCTGCGCATTGACGAACGGGTGAGTTCTTAAATAAATTATTGTTTTTGCTATTTTTTTAAAAAATAAAATAATTACCATTAGGACCCGGAATTAAAAGCAAAGTGAATATTTTTCTGGTCGAACTTTGACAATATTTTATAATTCGATTTAAGATACTTTAAGTGGAAAACTTTAATCAAGATAATCACTGATTTTTTCACATAATATTAAGATCATTAATTATCATTTTACCATTATTTTTTTAGTATTTAATTTTAAATTCATATTTGTTCCCAATATAGCTTAATAGTTTGAATAATACTTTAATTAATTTATGATATAGTATATAATATCTAATTACATTTTTTGCTATTTATGTAATTTATCAATGGTTTATAAGGCTTTTACATCCGGGTCTTACTTAACCTATCAATATTTATATAGTTAATGGTAATTATTATATTTCATTATTTTCATTGCATACTAAAATTTTTTTTTCTAGGTTTGACGACTGAGCAAAATATATAATATTAATTTTTGATTTATGTTTTAATAAAATTTATGTTTCTTTACTTTTTATATTTTTATACATTAAATTTTCATTTTTTTAAATAATATAAAATAAATTTATTTATGTCGATGGTTATTTATTAGCATAATACCTTAGTCATTTAATCAATATAATATACGTAATATATGTTGTGTGAAATGGCAAGTGACTTATAATGCATGCTGACGAAGAACTGTTTTGATGCCGTCACATAACAAAGGTACGGACAGATAAAAATATACTTAATGGCGTTTGTCTATCAAGTAATTCTTTTTTACTTTTTTTAATGTTTGACTATCAAATGGTGGATTGACCAAGCAGTAGCGGCCCACCACCATACACCTGCTACAAAAGAGTCTTGGCTTTTCAAAGGAGCTTGTTTTGAAGTCCATTGAGTGGTAGTCTAGGAAGATGTGTTTTACGACGAAGCTCTGAGAACGGTAGTTAACAGTCAGGTGAACTTACATATATCTAGTTCCGTTTAATAAATAATGCCTACAAATTAAAATACATGGTTGTGTGTATCCTATATACAGGCATAGGTTAGGTTAGGGCAGGCAGTAGGTCAGACTTAATATATCAATAGGGCCAAATGCAATGTTTCTTTCAGACAATATTCTTTTGGGAGGGGGAGACATTTGAAAAATCATAAGGTAATTCATATTACATAAAGTAATACACATTCTTAAGAATAGTTATCCTGTTATTTATTATTGTAGAAAATATAATTGAATACACAAATATTTACAAGTTCAACACATACACATATATTATTATTATTATGATTATATAGTTAATATTTATTTTAAAAATACATTTTATAAATCTATTCCTTTTTTTTATATAATTATAATCTAACAGTATTTTTTTCATCCAAGTACTTAAATACCTACAAGAAATAGTGATATTAACATCACTTACAGTTAACTCATAAAAATTTCATAAAACTTACACAAATTGAAATGTCAAGGTACACAAAGAATTGATTATTGATTTACATCGGGAAAAATAATTTAATAAAAGCAATTTATTTTTTAATTATTGACTCGTATCTGATGATTATAACTTCTGAGACATTCACAGAATTACATCAATATCAATATTGCATTTTTCTTTTTCATACTTGATATTTCTTTACTATAGTTCAAATTTTTTCCAGCCCTCCCCTCCCTCCCTAGATAATTGCCTGAAAGAAACACTGGCTAAATATATTGTGTATTTTTGTATGCAGGCTGCAGAAAAATGTGTATCAAAAATATGATATTTTATAAAAGAACTTTTAATTTTATCCATCACGAGCACAACAAAAACAATGTAGGTTGTTCGTATAGCATCGGATATTGTAGTATAACTTTGGACATTAAGTAGAATTTTAAATATTGAAGAAATTATTTTATAATTTTTTCACTGTAAAAATACGGTGATTCTTAGATTTGATGGTGTTCATCGAAAAGTTTTCGTTTTTAATTGTCACTTGGTTTTCATAGTGACATCGACATGTTTAACTATTCAATGTAATATACCTACGTTCTACATGTACACAAATATTCAATTTCTATAACATAGATTTGACAAGAAAGAAAATTTTACGATTTTTTATACCTTCTTTTTTAAAATTAATTAGCCATTAGTTTACGGGTCACGTGTTTGACATGCCTGGAATAGAGATTTATTTTGGAAACATCTGATTTCCTCAGTTTTGATTGAACATTATTAAATTGAGGAGTATTTAGACAATTTAAATCAGAAATTTCATTCATTCAATTATAAATATTACATTTTAAAATAACATAAAAAAACTTTTAATTTTGACATAAAAATTATTCATTCTAATTGCAACGTAAATTAGCTACCTTCTTGATATTAAATATAACTATTTAATTAAAACAAATTTTAAACAAAACCTGCGGGTGCCGGGGAACCCCTTCACATTTTTTTTTTTTGCATTTTAAACATTTATTATATTGAAATAAGAATATAATAATTACAATTGTTTTTATGTTTTTTCAACATCTAATTTTTTAAGCCTTTTAAATTTTATTTGTATAAAACTAGTAAAAAATAATAATAAAACAATTTTTGATACCTATTAAAAATTTAAATCTGAAATCATTCATAAAATTATAAATATTACGTTTTAAAATTAAATAAGAAATTCTATATGTTAAAATTAAATGCAGTCATTCTAATTACAACGTAAATCTAACCTAACCTAACTTCTTGGTGTTATCTATAACTATTTTATTAAAATATTAAACAAAATCTGGTGGTGCCGGGGAACTTCTTCACATTTTTTTTTTACATTTTAAATCATATAATATATTCAACTAAGAAAATGTAAAAATTACAATTGTATATTTATATTTTTGTAATTATTGCAAGTAATTATTTTTATGTTTGATTCGATTACTATATATTAGTCATTACTCATTAACATGCGGGTTCCGTTTTAATGTATGTGCCATTATCCAATGTACAATATTCGATTCCAATTTTCAATACTTTTCAATACATCCTCTAATTTTCAATTTCAATCAACAAACTATTTTTAAAAATGTCCATTGTAACTGAACTGTTAAAAAAAAATTATATTTTAACATATTGTAATTTATTATACTGGTAGTGCAAATTTTACCGCCCTCAAAATTTGCCGCCTGGAGCAAATGCTCCAATTGCACCTGGTATAATGCGGCCCTGGTTATAAGGATATTATACCGCGTTACTATATATTATCATTACGACAACGGCGGCGAGGCGGATGACGCTCGTATGTAAAGCTGCTCGCGCGCGCATGTCATTTTCTCGGCGCGACGACGCGTGATTATTAAAAATATATAATAATAATAATAATAACAATGATAATAATAATATTATTGCTACTTTTATTATTATTGTATTATAATGATATATAGGTGCGTACGACGTGACGGATTAGCGTGGGAACGAGCGTACCTGACTGTCGTGCCGGTCACGTGCCCGTCTGGCGCGCATCGGAACGCCCGCGCTCCAGCTAGACTACCGCACGTAACGGCCGCGAGATAAACAGAAGAGCGTACGTGCGCGCCTATACTATTATTGTTATTATTATTATATGTTATGATTACCTATTCGGCGACGACGACGCGAGATGCGACCGTCCGAGACAAAAACGCGCGCGCTTCTGTTCTCATCGTGCAACCTGTCCGCTATCGCATATCATTATAACTACAGCCCAGTGGTGTAATTAGTAGTTAACTTAAGGGCCTGGGGAGGAGAGGAATTAAATTTTTTTTACTATCGCATCAAACAAAAAAAAAAAAAACAACCCTAAACACCATTAAGATCACCATTAAATTGGCATTATTATTTATATAATATTACAATTACCTACTATTAAATTATATTTATAAATATTATTAATAAAGTTGTACATAGAAATTTATAAAATTAAATCTGATTTCCTATAAATTTCTCGAGTCCTAAAACTAATCATGAACTAGCGAACTACCTATATTGCTACCTCATAATACTTTTTTCATTTTTTGTTCTCAGCGAGTTGTGCATGTAGCCGTTAAAATGTTTTTTCTTTTTCTGTACTTTTGGACAAATTTTGCTATTTTCACTGGTTGATAACTAAGTTCAGTAGTTCGTTTCAGAGTGTTCAAAAAATAATATAACATTTTTCAATGATTCCTAAACAGTATATCTAATGACTAATTACTATACAACTGCTAAATTAAAGGAATAAACTGCACAATGAACACTCAGTGCTTTGGGACGTTTGGATATAGTACATGTGCTTGTACACCTTGGAATTTGCCAGACGCCTAGACATATATGCTACCTTGGTCCGTCACAACTCTGTCCATAATACAAGTACTCACGTGTCACAATTAATTCCATAACTTATTAAACCTATTTACCTAAACAACATAAGATATTTCAATGATAAAGCTATGGATTTATACCATTCAAAACAATAATATAATCTGCCAAGTTATTCTCAGAAAAAATGTACACTTCAGTGGATTTAAGGAAGCTTTCATAGACATTGTTTCTTCATCAATACATCTCATACATATTTTTTTTAACATTTATTTAGAAAATATACAATCTGTAAGGGTAATTTACAATAAGCATATGCGGTTAGGTTATTGACTTGAGTTTACATGATTAAAGGAACTACCCATCAGTAGTATTTATGACGTGAGGGAACATCTCATATAAACGACAAGTGTTCATATACGCAATTATATATATATGTGCATATGTGCAATTGTAGTGCAAGCAATGGTATGTTAAGTATTTCAAGATATAATAAAATAATTTGGGCTATGGCTATGGGGGTGGTTTATCCCCCTTAACCCGTATTATGCTTTCACCGTTGCCTGCATACGCCACGCGGTCTTCTATTATATACTATAGTATATCATTATTATGTTATATTAATTGTACACACACGAGCGTCATTGTTGTCGCGTCATTTTTTAATATGAAGTATAATAATGTCGATTACACGTACACGTCAGCGGTGTGCACGTACGTAAAAGGTATATACGCGGACAAGTTACATTGTGTCCACAGCGCGCGCGCGCATTGTCGGAGGAGACGCATGGCTGCGGTGTAGATAATTGTGTCTTTTTTCCGCATCATCTCTTTTGCATCATATTATCCTCCTCGTGTTGCCGATCGCGTCGTTCCCACGGTGTAAACGACCTTATTGGGCCCGACCAGCACGCACCACGCGCGCCGTGATCGAAACGGTATATTATTATGTGTTCAAAAGGTGTTTTTAATGCGGACCGAATTAAAAACGTATTTTATATAACACCTACGGATAATATACCATGCCATATCAGTATTATTATGCTATTATACAGTCGACTTTCGCGGTATAACTGGGATTTCGGAAGTTTACAGGAGGAATAAACGATTCGACTGGGTAGAGTCAAAAAATTTGTTTTATCGAAAGTAAAATACTATTGTTTAGAGGTTATTATACAAAATGTATTCTCTGTAATTATACTTTATTACTTATCGAGCAGTTATCTGTAAGAATCATACTTACTAGAAAATTAATCAGGTTTAACTTAAACCATACATATTATAGGTACCCAGTGACGGATTTACGGGGGAGGAGGGGGGTCCATGGGTCTGGACTCCCCCAAATGCCGATTTAACTTTATATATTTGAAATTAATAAGAATAATTTTATTAAAATGTTTTTATATAATTTTAATATATTAGTTTGATTTTCACTTAAAAATTGAACTCGTTCACGTTCATTTTTTTTGAAACGAATGCGTTCATTTAAATTTTTTATTAAATGTTTATGTATCACCTACCTCTATGGATTTATCCTGTATAAATGAGACCTTTAAAAAATGTATTAGTTATATTTTACTTTATGTTCAACCCTTTAACGCGCAGGTTTTAATTTTAAATTCATTAGTTCAGACAACTGGGACATAGTGACATACATTCTTTTATCAAAGTCACTAAGACTAAGTTATCAATTATTATTATGAAAATATTATACCAATATATAGACTATAGTATATGTAATATATATATAGTAGATATAGTGTACTGTACTCTGTACTATACTCGTATATACCTACACATAATTATAAACGGTTTATACCTTAAGCCGGCGACACATCTGAACATAGTTGACGCAACGCAACATTGTAACATAATGTTCGTGTTCGTGTTCGTGTTCTCGTTTGTGTTCTAGTGTGTCAGGATGTTATGCGCGCATTTGCCCAAATATTTTGCTCGCTCTTGATCCGTCAGTTGTTCGGTGGTGTTCAATAGTGTAAGTTGTTAGTACTTAGTACCATGTCTAATTTGCAAGTGCCCTGTGCTGCTTTTATTTTAATGCATGCAATATTGAAAAAAAGAAGACAGAAACGAAAAGAAAGAAGATGGTGGCAAACAAATATTTTTAAAAGTCGTAGTGTTTATAGTGGATCAAGGTTAATGAACGATCTTAAATCACAAGAAATTAGCGGACAGTTTAATAATTTCATTCGGATGTCGTCTGTAGACTTTGAGTATCTAATCACCTTGATTGGTCCTAAAATTGCTAGAATGGATACAAAATTTCGCAAAGCAATACCTGTGCAAGAACGATTGGCAGTAACATTGAGATATTTGGCAATAGGAGATTAATATAGTAGTCTACATTATTATTTATTTTGCTAATATATTTGTTTTACCTCAGTCATATAAGATAAAAGATGGATATTATTTATGTAAATTATTATACATTAATTTTTATTTACATAAAGTTAAATTGCCTACCTAGGAATAGCTGTTGTAGTGTTGTGTACTTATTCGGAGCGATCAGCTCAGTGGCGTAGCCAGGAACATTTTATGGGGGGGGGGTTCAGCAAATTTAAACTTACCATACTTTACTTCATGGTATCGGATATTTACTTTTATTGTAAAAATATAACATATATCGACAAAATGTAATACATCAATTTATTAATTTTAAATAAATACAACTTATTAAAAATTGTTAATAAAATACATAACAATATATATAATGTCCGAATGTCAGGGTTAAAATAGTTATCACCTACAATACAATG
>JAIPRK010002712.1:0-14419 GCA_025469195.1 Chaitophorus viminalis | reverse complement strand
AAGCAATTAAAATGTACTATTCTATGTCACGAAAGAAAACCAATGACTGCAGATAGGTTTGTTATTAATCATTTAAACAGCATTGCTAGCAACACTAAACTTTTTCGAAGTTCGCAATTACCAAACATCGCCCACACAAAAGAAAAACTAATATCCGAAAATTTTAACACAATTGTATCTATTGTATCAAGTGATTTACCTACATACCAACCACCTAAAATATCAGATAATGACTCATGTATAAATATCATCGACGAAGATACCGAGAATAGAGATACAGAAACTAGAGACACAATCATATTAAATTCAAGTAATTTGAACGCCTCTGATTCAGTCATATCTCATCGTTTATTATTGTCATCGATTTTCATCACTTCTGAATCAGATTATTGCAAGGAACTGAATAAATCAAATGCTTTTCTAGATACATTAGAAGAAAATGAGAACTGGTGTGGACATCCGAAAAATTTTAACTGGTTTCTCCGAATATTTTATCTCGAATAAATTTGATAAAAGTCAGGGGACTTCGTGAAATTGCACTCCGATTTTGCTTTTCAATTTCTAAGTTTTTGGGTGATTTACAAATTCCGAAATTGCATTTACAATTAATTTACAATTATTTACAATTATTTACAATTTGTCCGGAATCGATCTGACAAAGTCGGGGGCTACGTGAAGTTGGCTCTCCGATTTTGATTTTTGATTTCTGAGTTTTTGGGTGATTTACAAATTCCGAAATTGTATTTACAATTAATTTATAATTATTTACAATTATTCACAATTTGTCCGAAGTCGATCTGACTATATTGGGGGGTCAACTTTACGTACGTACTAATATTATATGTAAAAGACACCTGGGCACTGATTTACAATTGCTGTTCGCGTATTTAAAGCTTTCTGCAGATCAGATTTTCTGTTTCATCTATAGTGATATTTATAGCAAAATATATTATAAAATGATCGTATATCTACACTGCGTAACGCCGCTTATAGTGATAACGGGTCCACGGTGATCAGATACTTTGCATCGTCTCACAATATAATATAGTAGTGCGATGGATGCGTCCTTCTTAGCCGTGAGACGGGGTCCCACTGCCGACACAATTGACTCTGTATCTCAGTAGACGGTGAGTAAGCACTTAATGCAATTTATACAATTTAAATATATCGCAGTCGTCGTGGTAAACTACACGGAAGATAGTGTAGGCATCTTGCAATCTCGACTCCAACAATAACGTGCGGGAACATATTTTTTTGGCAAAGGATTGACATTTGATTAGGTACCGCGGAATTTTATAATATGCAGTTGACTGGAAAAGCCGGAATCGAAGACTGGATAAGTTATGATTAATATTATGTTCGGCCACCGCGCACACGCGTGATTCCGTCTCAGACGCGTTTCAATGTACGTTTCACATTCGCGTCGTATACGAAGTATCAAAAATGTTAGTTATATAGACCGTACCATAATATGCTTCGGTGTATTATATGCAGTCACCTAGAGACTTTAACGACCAATGCAAGTGTATACCAAGCTCGATTACCCGTGTGTGCAGTATTATAATGATTCTATAGAACAGTGTTTTATGGCCGTCACTTCGATGTCGAAAATAATTCCAGGAAATCTTTCTTTATACAAATATATATCATGGAAACACACTAGTGATCAACACTCACTCGTTTTCTTGTCTCGTAAACTATATAGTATATAATATAATATAATATATATAATGTATATATGAATACATTATTGTGTATTTGTGTGTGTGTGTGTGTGTGTGTGTGTGTGTGTGTGTGTGTGTGTGTGTGTGTGTGTGTGTGTGTGTGTATTGTAATATGTTCTTCTTTCGTCTGTTAGTGTAAATTTACGTGGGATGTATAACACGAGCAAGCGTGTTTTTTTTTTACATACACGGTTGTGTATACATGTACACCGCCGAAGAATATAGTGTAAGTACACTGGGATAGAAGTCAAGCCAGGGTTATAAATTTAAAACGTATTTATGATTCATAAACGTATTTTACGGGCAATGTCCATAAAGTTTAAGCGGAAAATTTAAATTGCTAATAATAACTGCACCATAATAATTCATAATACATTGCATACAATATTACTATCAATATCGCACTGAACATAACTATGTATTAGAACGCTGAGATTGTGCTACATGTATGAGTATACTACAATTATTTGATCTTGAAATATAGCCTACGAAATCGTCTATAAAGTACCTATATAATATGCTATTATTATTTACGTTCATAACTACATAGTACACATACAGAAATAGTTTCCTGCAGAGGTGTAACAGAAATTAAATCGATATGGAGAGATTGAAATTTATTCAGGCCAATAGCTTATTTTTCAATATTAGAAATACGGGAAAAAAATCGATCAGTTAATAATATGTAAATGTGACAATTGTTGATTGTTGAATGTTTTGATTAAACAATTTCGAACTACTACGAAAATAGTTAAAAGCGATGTTTAAATATCATAAATTTTTTTTTTTTTTATATTTAAGTGCTTTTATTTAAAATATCGTACTAAATTGATGCATTGTTTATATAGCATATAGAAAGCTGGTCATCTGTATGAAAGTCATTCCTGGAAATTTTGGTTCGAAAAATCGTTTGTTCGAAATTAATGTATCTCCGAAAACATATTTTTGTGCGATTCTTAGATACTTATGTATGAAACGAATATTCATGAGTCATGATATACGTATTGTATTACGATATTTTTGCAATGCTTATTGTGGATCCCTGTAGTTTTATTTAAGATCCCTAATTTTCTTTATATTTTTATTTTTTGTATATTTATTCTTAAATTTATAAAAATAGCTTTATTGAAAAAAGCGTCCAATAAAATACATAAGTATGGGATTTCGTAGTGAGCCCAATGATCAGTGTATAGTTTATGGTTAACAGCAATTTTCTGAAAACCAAATAAATTTTAACTATATAATATTAAATCATAAGTTTGTTGTCTAAATATATTAATTGCTCACTGCACACCAGATTCACTTATTTAATTTTATTTTCCAATGAAGTTTAATACATTTGGATATATGAATTGTATACATGATTTATAATGTATATTGTTTATTATATAACATAAAGTATGTTTCACTAATCACGTTTTAGTATGTTTTACTATTATTCAATAAATTACTACAAATGGTACGAAAGCAAAGCAAAATAAAAAAAAAAATCAAAAAACTAATTTTTCAAACTGCGCCTATGCTCATAATAAATAAGTTTTGAACACATAATTACCAATTTGAACAAAAATTTCCGATAGCATGACTTTCGAATAGGTGACACACACCCGCACATATATATATATATATATATATATTAGATCGTATGTCGTTCATATTTCGTGATTAGAACCCCTTAGTGATTGTAATAATAACGTCTGTTGGCCCAACTAACGTATAAGTACGCTCTACTCTCTAAAAATAATAATACCATATGTCTATAATGTCATCTAGCGCATTGCTTTCTTATAAGATTAAAACGCGTGGTATGCTAAGCTGCAATGTTGTTATATAATTAGATTGTATACTTCGATGTATACATCCCAATTAACTCGGACGAGAAGGCACGTGGTGTGCGTCTGTCAAACCGGACAGTCGAACGTATAATACGACGATATTATTATTATTATCGTGAACTTATAACATATTACGTACATGTATAAGTATGTTATATTTGTTTAATTATTAACAAGACGTATGAAGGACTGTTTTTCTCGTGTCCGTTCTTATGACGCATACGCAGTAAACAACGCACTACCAAAAGTATACCACTTTATCAGTGGTTCTCAATTGAGGTGATAGTCACCAGTATGAAGGGTTACTGCGGGATAGTATGCAAATATCTGAAAAACTAACTTAAAAATTGGAGAAAAATAAAACTGAAATAGTAAAATACAGCTGAGACTATAAGTACCATGAATAAAACCATCTCACCGATCTTCACAAGTAACTATTTCATAAAATATTTCAAGTATCCACTTATTTTATGTTTTTTTTTCTTTAAATTATACATATGTGTTCATATTTCCTGGTGAGGATATTGAAAAATATTTACAGTTTTAAAAATGTTGAGAACCATTGTATACTTAATAATGTCGGTCGCGATAGTAGTATTACTAAATATCAATATATATATATATATATATATGTGAACACGGATTATTCGAATTAATCGTACAATAGCAGACCTCGTATATATATATATATATTATTTTACACAACAGTAACATATTATTATAATAAATAATACCTTGGAAACTACCAGGGACGACTGACATTAGGCTCGATGGGCGGCGAGCCTGCAGATCGGCTGCCCATTTCGTATGAGTTCCGCTGAAAGAAATGGCATCGATATCGTTCGAAAAAGAGAGATATCTTCAGTGGTCAGGCTGTCAGTCGGCCGTTTTAGAAATGTGACTGGAATTCATATAATAATAATAATAATAATAATATGTCCGTCGACATGCATGCGGTGTTCCTCGCGAATGATGACTGATGGACGGACGAACTAAACGTTTTCGATAAACCTACGTCGATAAGCGCAAACGTTCCGTCACCGACGGTATAAAATAATAAATATTTAGTTATTACGGTGTCACAGCTGCATATCGCCGACAACGAGTCACCGCGGTAATCATGATTTGGCCACATTCCGATCGTATAGATATTATTGTTCATGGTTTCAATACAGCCGAATAATTTACGGAGATATTCTAGTTCTTGGAATACCTGTGTTACCATTTTACTCTGAACGATTCTGAGATCTGAACTACATCTTACATTCAAAATATTTATTTATAAAGCGTATTGCTTTTTCCTTTATCGTCATTACTTGATGCACATAATTTTATTATAGTATAGTCGTACTACATCTCATTTTTAAAATTTAACTCTTTTAGAAAAACAATCTTTTCCATCTCTATAAAAGATTTCCAAATCTCTTTTTCATCCTTTTTAAATTGGAGGTTTGAAGAGCAAAACGAAGATATGTTGGCTGTTAAAAATAATCGAAATGAATAATAATAATTGCACGTGTTTGCGCCATACGTCCATGTTTATAATATATCGAGTAATGTACTGTGAGCACAGTGTAGAAGCGTAACGATACAGTGCGCCGTTAAGACCGTTTGATGAAAACGCGTGAGTGCGATTATGATTTAGCGTTATAAGTCATCGTAATAATTGTGTTTGTTTCTCTTGCAGTAAAAAATGACGGAAAATAAAATTACAAAACAAAAATCCCATCCATCATTGGCGGTGGTGAATTACCGATAAACAATGGCTTAACTATACTTTCGATCTTGACGTTTTAGAAGGTCCGTTGAAAGAATAAAAATATTAAAGACACATTTCACACGATAACAGTATACAGATTACATACGCATGCATAGCCTTATAGAACGTGTGTGGTTAATGAGTTTGCGGGCGCAGACGTATATTTGACATTTGGACGCGGCAGCAACACCTCCGCGCGGTGAGTGGGTCGGCGTTGAAAATCGTGTTTTAGTGTTTTATTTCGTACGGATAACCCCAATCGCCCGTTTTCCGATCTTTCGGGAAATATACATATACACACACACACACACACATACACACACACACACACACACACACACACACACACACACACACGCACACATACACACACACAAACATACGATTTAATTGCGTTTTATATTATCGGGATAATCACATTATCATTATATTATAAAACAAACACGGAACACGCGCGTGATAGCAAAAGTTCACGGTCGCGGGCGCTTAGTATATTGTTAATAATTACGGTATAGAGTTATCCTTCACCCCGTAACCGCCGTCGAGTATAGTGGATAGAAACCGGCCGGGTTCGAAGTGGTTGAAAAGAGAAAAAAAAACAAATAGCAATAATGATTGAAGGGAAATAATTATATTACGAACATATAATGTTATATGGGTATACCGCGACTATATACGTGTACATATATAGAATAATATTTTATATACATTATAAATCAATCGTGATAAATCCAAATTACGCACGTCTGCGACGCATTTTTACGGTATGGAAATAATTATCAACAGTGTTGCACAATGCACAATGCAGATATATTACAATACAATATGTATATATATATATATATATATACCACCCCGCACGAGCCGTGGATTTAAAATGTATATAATATAATTCGTATACCAATATAGTTACATATTTGTATATATATATATGCGTACGCTGTACTGCTGTATATAACCTACCCGGCCATTGTGTTATTGTTTTATTATGAGTGCAGCGAGATTTATAAACGATCGTGTGCGGTTCTCGTGCGCTCGCACGCTAAATTATAAATTATCGATTACGATTGATTAGAAATAACAGTGTGCAACGGTCCATGATGCCGTTCACCGCGACTATACATAATATTGTAATAACATTTACAGGGTAGCTCGTTATACCGTAAATAGCCACTGTCCTCATTGAAATCAACACAGTCCTTTATGCGCGAAATTATATAATTATTATAACAACGCAATTATTGCGTTGTTAATCGATCGATCTGATATCAGTAACGTATACCGTTGAGAATATATATTACATTAATATTTACTATCCGTCCGTGATTCTAGAAGTCTGTAACGAGTGAATCGTCAGTGTACAGTTGCACAAACGAAATGCAAAACGAACACGTCATGATAGTATTATATTCTGAGTTTCTACTACGCACAATGATAACGTACGCTACGTAGGATGTGCAGGGGTGATAACAATACTACGGCCCTCTCCTTTTTATTTTTAGATTCTGAGTGAAACGAGCAATGTATTGGTTTTACCATGGGCATGTTATTTTTTATTTTTTGCGTCTGTAATATAGACGATTTTGACCAGAAGGAGTGCTCCCAACTTACATATAAACCATATAGGTTTATATAACTTTTATAACTTTTCTGAGAGGGAAAGTTTCGAGTAATAAGTACTTTGGAGAAAGTTAAATTTTTAATTTCTCAATAGTTTTCCGAATTACGGAGAAAAACAGTTTGGAATTGGAAAAAATGTTAACCCGTAAACGGGATTTGAATTCAGTATTTTTTATTTTAGTTGTAATAGCAACGCGAAAAATTTTTTTCGGGTATTTATCTATACTAATATTATAAAGCTAAAGAGTTTGTTTGTTTGGTTGAATCTGTTAGAAAGGCTAATAACATCACGTTTCAACCTCGATAAAAAGCGAAGCAAAGCTCCGATAAAAAATGTCAAAACTGTAAGATATTGATTTTGCTATTTAAAATGGTAACCAGGGAAATATATTTTATGTTGATTTTACGACGGATATTATGTACCCAGGAAATGTTACGAGTCGCTATGACAACCAAAATCAAAATCAAAAAATGAATATAGTATACAATCGTAATAATAGTCTAAGGAGAACTAATTCAAGCTCTAAAGTGTGGCTGATATATTATTTTGGTTGTCGTAGTGACTCGAAACTTTTACTGGATACTTAATATTTATCTCCATAAAATCAACATAAAAAAATTACCTTGGTTACCAATAATGATTAAACTATAAAATTATGCGATATCACGAGTTTCTGTACTCACCTTACCGTGAAGTCGCACCTGGTCTAAAAGCTTCTTTTTTTCTTTTTGTAACTCCGAACTCAAACGCCAATACATAATAATCTATTGTGTCATACGAAATATTATAAATCTCTTTCACTTATCTCAATGAACAAAATGAATATTATCAAATAAAAATATATACCAGCCGAACATAAAATATCACATTTTCAAAATAGTCCCATTTCGTCTATTTCCCCCATCCCCATTTCCCCCTAAAAAATGCGAGTGCTTAATGTGATTATGCGTGTGGTGGAATCATTAGTAGAGAGTTTAAATCGATAAAACGATGTCGTCGGACAAAGAGTCGGGAAATAGGAACTGTCAGTTACACGAGCAAACACAACGCAGATACAGTACGTTGCTATTCACATTTCACATAATATAAAGAGCACACAGATAATAATATGTTAGTTGCGTACACGCCATGGCGACAAAAGGTTATCATTGGCGTGCAGCAATGATTACAATAATATGATTTGAAAGTGATGACGCGACTTTCGAAAATCGGTTCTTCGGGCAGTCTGCAACGGTGTACAGTTAAAAAATCGAACTATGCAGTCTATACGGCGAGACAGAGACAATGCGTTTATATGACGCATTATTCATCACACTCTTAATCTTCACGACGAAAATTATGTGAAAAATACCTAATCGTAATAGACGTAATATGTTCATATTGTTATTAGCAAATTGATTATGATTAATAAGAAGAAGGAGCGTATAACGTGGCTCAACGGGGAGACGGAGACCGTGCGAGGTTTACTAACGCTGTCTCCAGTTGTCGAAACAATGCCATTTCGTATTGCAAAACAACCAACGACAGCTGCCGACATGCCACCGAGTAATTATAATAATATAGTTGTAGTTCACACGTTATAGTATTAATAATATTCGTGATCGAGCTCATTATGAGATACCGTTAAAGGCGCTAAAGAGTAAAATAACTAAGCTAAGAGAACTATAATAATATTATGATGATCCCCACCCAAAGACCGGGTTTTTCTTGATTAGAAATCAACAAAGTCCCACTAAATATATTGCTTTACTCAATCATTTCAATGGAGCTCTATTTATGTTAAATGTTAATGACCTATGTTCATTTTTATACTTTTATTTTTTTTTATCTACGAAATATAAATATATTTCTTCCCGTAACCCACGCTATGGAATGACGTTCCATTATTTAACTTATAACACCTAATTTTAATTATTACTAACCATATAGTTTACTGCAAATGAAAAATTCTAACCGATACACATTCATTCGATCAAGAAATTTTGTCTAATCGGTATTTTTCGAATAATTATGAAAATCAGTGTAAAAATTGTAAGAAACTTCACGTATACGGATCTCGAACTCACTACCACCTAGTATTTTATCATGATCTATTGAATATTCTAAAAGATTGACTGGCTAAAAGATTATTATTTTAGTTGTCGTAACAACTTGAAAAATATACTTAATATTATATTGTATAGACATTTCATAATTTTCAAAATATTTTAATGACATTTATGCGTTTATATACACATATTATATAGGTAAATTCAATTTTTGATTAAAATTTAAACCTACAACTTATTAAAATAAATTGATTCTACTCTCATATATTCGTAGATCTTTATAAATATAAATGTACCCATCCGACCGGATTCATTCGGAATCGATTCTTTATTTTTTTTATATAAGCAACATGGACAACGATATTTAGGAAAATATGAACTAATCATCATCTTATTGCATTTAAAACTGTGATAGGTACGCCACTGAATGAAGTAGGTAGATACTTGTTAACTCATTACGATATTACATAGGTATAAGAAGATTAGACACAAATAAGTATTTTTTGATTGATTTTTGCGTGGATCGCAAAATAATAATGTGAAATCGGTGTAAGACGTAATAATGTTGTTTATACTGCACTATCAAGTTATATTATAACGGATAATACTATACATAACGTGCAGACTGCACACGGCCAAACGCGATCACTTTTATATCGACGTTCTCGTCAGTAGTTCAACCATAGTAATATATACCTATGTAATAATAATAACGATTAAGAATTGTCCGAGGTATTTCCACCGTCTGTTTAATAATACGACTGTGGAGTGCATTTAGGTATTTTGCAGTCCAATAAAAATATATAGTGCAGCGTATAGATATAGTTGCAGTTGCGAAACGATATATCATTATTATAGTTATTACAAATGTCGCGGCGTAATACAGACGGATTCGATTATTGTTTATCGTATACCGCGTAAAAGACAAACCCGTTAAAATCGACGAGTATCGTGTTTTCACTTTGTCTATGTATTTCCACGGACGATCGGTTAATGCGCACTCCGGCCGAGAAAACCGTCGATGATGATCTATATCGCATACACACGCAATACTATTATTTCATCCTGTTCTTCTAATATTGTTCGTTTACCAATTTTGACCACCCATCGTTTGCATTTAAATGTCCTAATGTCAACATTAATATTGTTTTCACGTCTCTGGGTAAGTATGGTTTTGATCCACGCATTTTAATTTTTACTCTAATACTAAATATGCCTTTTTTTTTCTATTATTGTTACTTTTTCCTCAGAATAGAATACGACTTAAGTTTTTAATGTTGTACACTATTCCTGTAATTATGGGCATACTGACCGTTTTTACACTTTATGCAGTAAAAAGTCTACCCCCCTTAATGCAGTAGAGTGGTGCTTAAACGATACTAAATAGGTTATTTTGGTAGCAAAAGCAGCTTGTATTAAAAATGGTATTTTTAACAACTTATAATTACCACGTTTTAAATACTTTTTGTCAGAATTTGGATAATCTAATAGATATGTGAAACCAATCTTATTCTAGTTATATTATTCGTAGTATATAAAATTACCATTTACAATATTTAATTTACTTATTGTTTCCATTTTTTTTTTCAGTCATGTATCTTTATAGTTGATCAAAATGCACGGATAAAAACATTTTCAAATACTTAATACATGACTGTACTTCAGAAATATCAAGGTATCTATTATAAATTGTTAATAGCATTTAATAATTATTTTTAAACATCCAATGGAAAACCGTCGCAATTTTCATAACATTCAGGGTTCAAAAAGACTCTAGTCATCTTTTGTTAAATTTGTTGTAATTATTTTCTAAATGTAATGGATTCTTATGTTTAATATTATGCTTTTAATAGTTTAGACACTGGTGGCATCAGCGGATTTCAAATCTAATTACGTCAACATACGATAAAAACATTTTTTTTTTTTTTTTTTATAGTTTTTTAAACTCATCACCGTTGCTCCTTCTTCTCATTGTCATCACACCGACGGATGGGCTGATAATTTCAACTGTAAGTCCACCGAAAATCGCGTATTGCGGTGACTGCCGCTTCTAGAAAGGACATAAGTATAGAGAGAGGAGACGCTGCGCGTACATATATGTTATTATTGTTGTAAATATCCGTGCCAAGGTTGATTCAAATGCCGCGCGCGTTTCATTATACTATTTCGGATCTCGAATCGCGCTGAATCACGTCGGTAAATTAGTTTTTGGTCGCCTAACGACGACGAACACTGTGAGACGACTATGACGACTATGACGACTATGACGACGACGACGACGACGACGACGACGACGACGACGATGATGATGAAGACTATACAGAGATACTATAATAGTATTATTATTATGTACAGGAAGAAGCGGGCGTTATCGTCCGTTATATCGATCGAACGATGGGAACCGCAGCCGCGAGTCTCTGTGCGGCGTATTGCGATTATAGCATGTTTTTTTTTCACCTCTCTCTCCCCCCCCCCGCCCGTGGTCGACTCATGCTCTTGCGGTGACTATACGCGTATACCTCGGGTATATATTGTATTATTATATAGTGTGTTTCCCGAGACACCGTCTTGACCGTGGTCTCATTAGAATCGCATTATACGAAAGTGAAAACTGCTGTACGGCTTCGACGGTGATGCCGGAAGATCGCGTAGGCGTAATGCCCTTTTCGACTTGAACAACGCGCGCGTCACGGAGGAAATTCGTTTCGTCTGACCACCGCGGTTGTATACGAAGACCGCGACGATTGCACAACAGATTGTCCGTGCGTGTAACGCTGTTCGTCACCACCTTTTGACACACAAACACACACACACACACACACACACACACACACACACGCACACACACACACACTGTGCGTATAATATATAACGCACCGGAACACGTTTTGAAACGAATATTCGATTTAATAAGACGTACTAGCCACGAGGGGAAAAACAATACTGTTATAGAGTGGATTGGCTAAGATTTCGATTTCCCTATGCGTGATGCGTTACAAAACGCAGAACGCGCAAGAAAGGTGAAATGTCATTTTATTAACATTTAGTATATACATGTATGTGACCTCGAGCCGAGATACACGGTAAGATGTGTGAAAACCCACCGTAAACCCAATTGCAGAGATTGAAATAAGCATGCTAACACCTATTTTATGTTTAAACGTCTTATAATACACATCTTTTTTTTTTCGAATTATGATTCAAATGGAAATAATAATTTTGTATACGTACACATTATTATTATTAGGTATTATTCAATTTGGTTTTCTGAAGTTTTTGATGTAACATACGGATGAAATTTATAGACTAGAGCTTTCGAAGTAAGTAATCTAAATGTATCTATAAAAGACTTGGTGCGATTTTTTCAATCCCTAACTATTTAGTTAATAAATAATATTATGTCATTTGTTATGTTATTTAATCGTTATTCGTTAATGTTATGAGTCTTTACTCTTTACACTTCCCATAGACGACTTTAAATTGAATAATTCCGACAGTACTCATTAAATTATTAACAATGGTATGTATCTGTACATTTAAAACTTAAAAAACTTATATATAAAATCTATGCATTTAGAACTTTTTACAGTCTTATGGGTAGTACACTTCATTTTTCCATAAACCAAAATTCGAATAAATTGTAATTTAAGCATAAAAAGAGGTGAGTATGTTTGAAAAATGATCTTGTATATATTATACGCATAATACATAATTATATAAATATATTAATCCACAAAGATTATTTGATTTGTGAACTTCTTATATAACTATACCGAAGGACCTGTTGCAGTGACAAACAATAATCATGCAAGCAACTCGGTATTGTTTGGGGAAAATACAACATATTTTTTAAGTATACATATACAAACAGGCAATCTTTTAAGACAAGATTAATGATCATTTTTTTTTCCAATTGAAATTTAAACTTTCATTCGTATACAATAGATGTACTTCAAAATGATAGAACTATTGTTCCATCACTTAATATTACAGAAAACTAAAAATTGTATACTCAAAAAATCACGAAACACCTCGAAATGAATTTCTTTCATTTTTATATTTTTCAAAATACAAAGAAAGAGACTTGGTCTAATAAAACATCAACTGAATTAAAAAATGTTATAAATTAAATTTTCATTGCGATAAGACCATGTTGAATATATTTATTATTCGCAGTCAATTCGTAGAACGGTGCAATTCTCTGGTATGGCCGAAGAAAAATTTAGAACGGAAAATATTCAAAATGATGGTTGCACATTTTCGATGATATGAAATTGAAATTTTACCGATTATTTCGTACACAATTCCAAATTCGAGAAAATTGGTTTTCAAATGGTAGTACCGGTATGTAACCATTGCACCGTGGTTGTCAACTGTAACCATTGGTCTACCGGACGTATGGAACATTACAATTTGTACGATTTTGGATAGTCATATTCGCTAATTATAACAATAATATTAACACAAATATACTGAAAATTGCTTAAAGCTAGTTGGTACAATATACAATATATTTATATATATATAGATGTATAACATGTGCGTTGGTGTATTGACATCTACTTCCTATTATAAATTCGCAACATTTGCCCATAATAATACATATTATATTTGAAATTGAAAAAAATAAAAACCGCCAAAACACAATTAATTGATTTGTGTACATTATTATAATATGATATCGATTGAAATTGTTTCTCATCCCGAAGCATAACAATATACTATTTCATTTAGAAATCCTACAGGCCACGGCCACCGACGGTCGTACAGCAGCCCCGAAGATAATCGCACACGCGAACAGTGTTCGGATCGTGACTATTATTCAGGACCCGCCAACCGCGGCAGCGGTGCGAGAAAACAAAATCAACACGATAATAATATAGCGTCTCTCCTGCGGGGCGTGCGCCATCGTTGTCGTTGTCGGTCGGTATACGAGAGAACCGTCAGAACGTTCGGCCGGATGACATTTCGCGGTTGCGGCCGGCTGACCGCCGTGGCGAAGAAAGCGGCCGAGTGCGACGGCAGGCGCCGAAGAGACCCATAACATGGAGAGAGTAGGACGTATTGGGAGGGTGTGTGTGAGTGTAAGTATGTGCGTGTGAGTGTGTGTGTGTGTGTGTGTGTGTGTGTGTGTGTGTGTGTGTGTGTGTGTGTGTGTGTGTGTGTGTGCATTATAATGATAATATTATTGAGGGTGGGGAGCGGGCAAAATATTATTATATTATCATCACGAAGCGGTTGCGATTATCCGCGGCACCGGTCACGACACAAACTTCTTTGGGCAATGTTATAAAAACCTTTGGCCATTAAACACCTGACTATTGGTCGCCGCACGCGGTTACCACACACACACACACACACACACACACACACACACACACACACACACACACCCACACACACACACAAACACACACACACACACACACACA
>JAIPRK010002711.1:0-14454 GCA_025469195.1 Chaitophorus viminalis | reverse complement strand
CACAGAGCATTACAGAACCTTTGTTAAACTTATCTTTAAAAGTCTTAATACTTAATTATAGTGAATTAATTAGTGAATCGACGTGTATTTTATTTGTGACCGGACACACGAGTGTGTTCGTAACAATTTATTTAAGATAATTTATATTATTATAGGTTTCCAAAAGACGCTGCGTTGCGGCAAAAATGGATGGACAGTCTAGGGCTGACTTCTGTTTCTAACTGGCATCAGTTATGTTTAAAACATTTTGATGTGAAATGTTTCAAAAATATATATGGTTACAAACGTAAACTATGGCCTACTGCTGTACCAAGTTTATGCACTACTCAATTTGAAGTAGTACATCAGAATTGTATACCTGGTATCACAAGTATAGAAGAAAACACTGTAAATAATGAAAATCCAGAAGAAAATATAAGTCTATGCTCTACTCAATTTGAAATAGTACATCAGAATTGTACACCTAGTACCGGGAATCTAAATGAAAGCATTGCAATTCATAATGAAAATTCAGAAGAACATAACTGAAGTTTAATGGACACTTCTTTCAACAAAAGGTAAGCAAAATTTATAATTTATAATTTTTTAAATTTGAATTCTTGTTACGACGAGTATGTTATTTTTTATTTTTCTAGTGTTTCTGATTGCTCTATGACTGCAACACCAACCAATAGAAGAAAAATTTTATAGTATACGAATTGGTGACCTGTCTATTGAGAATTTTTCAACTCCAAAAAGGGCGAGGAAACATTTAAATGTTATCAAATGTACTATATCATGTTTACGACGCAAAAATAAATTGTTAAATCAGAAAAACAGAAGGCTCCATCAAAAAGTTAATTCATTTAACGGATTACTTAATGTGTTAAAAAAAAAAGGTCTACTTTCTGAAATTGCTGCTGATAATTTAAAGGTACCTTAAATTTCAGTGAGTTCCACTTAATAGAGTGATTCAAAATTTATGTTACAGCCATTTGGGGGTCAACTTTTGAAATTCAAATAGGATCATCCTATACAGTAGCGGCTCTAGGTTTTGATTCTGGGGGGCGCCATAAACATAATACTCATTTTTTTCCAATATTATATGATATATTTATTCAAATGCTTCAACATCAATGCCACATATTACTTACATTAGTACAAAATATTATACAATATTACAGGATTAATTATACAGGATTATACAATAGTACAGGAGTCAATAATAGTGTATAATATTATACTAAATTCCCGTTTTTTTGTTTTTTTTTTGGAGTTTGAGAGGGGCCATGGTCCCCTAGCCCCCCCCCCCCTAGAGCCGCCACTGATCTTATACTTTTTTTCCAAACATAATGTGGAGGTTTTTGAATCACCCTGTATAACATAAAATATATTTAATATAATATAATATAATTAACAGTTGATAGGAATCAAAAAAACAAAATCCTGAACCAAATATTATGTTTGTAATATTAAATTATATTATATTATTTATTATTAAAATTGTTATTTATTTGTTATTACCGTGTAATTACTGGTAGTTATTATTAGAATAGTAATTTTGTAAATAAATAAATAAATAAATAAATAAATAATTATTATTACAATGAAACCATAATTTGTTTTATTTATTATAGGCATTAGGTTCTGATGTTTTAGAAAACTTAGTTTAAAATGGATTATCTGGGACTAAACAATGTTATTCAAAAGAACTAAAGCAGTTCTCAGTTACATTACAATATTACTCACCTAAGGCTTATTTATATGTTAGAAAAACTTTTAATAATTTACTTCCTAATCCTCGGACTTTGCGTAGATGGTACATGGTAGTGAATGGAAGTCCAGGATTTACTATGGAATCTTTTGAATCAATTTCTAAGATGGCTAAAGACCGTTCTATTTGTTGTAATCTTGTAATTGATGAAATGTGTATACGTCGACATGTAGAAATGGATAGTCAACGTAAGATACATGGTTATATTAATATGGGAGCTGAATATTCATACGACAATGACAATATACCTGAAGCTAAAAATGCTTTGGTGTTCCTTGTAGTTGGTATCAACGGATACTGGAAAATGCCCATTGCTTATTTCTTGATTGATGGTTTAAATGGTAAGGAACGGGCAAATTTACTAATGAAGGCTATTGAACTCTTACGGGAAACTTGTGTGACATTATGCTCAGTTACTTTTGATGGCGCAAAAGTTAATTTAAGAATGTGCACAGAACTAGGAGCAAGTTTTAATGTAGATAATCCAAAACCATTTATACTTAACGGTGAACAAGATAAATTGTTTTGTTTTTATGATCCTGCACATATGTTAAAATTAATACGAAATGCTTGGAATAACAGAGTTATTATTAAAAATTTCAAGGGAGAAGAAATAAATTGGGAATACATTAAGAAACTTTATGAACTTGAGCAAAAAGAAGGGTTACGTCTAGGAACTAAACTTACAAAAAGACATATTAATTTTCATAATGAAATTATGAATGTTAGATTGGCTGCACAAACCCTTAGTAATAGTGTAGCAGATGCATTGACCTACTTATCTCAAAATAATGATGAATTTATTAAGGCAGGACCAACATCAGAATTTATAAAATATATTAATAACGCCTTTGATATTCTTAATAGCAGAAACAAATTTTCTACAAAACGTTATGGCCAATCAATATCAGATAACACAATACTATTTTATACAGATTTTATTGACAAATTTATAACATCCATAAAGGGATTAGAATTTTCTGATGGAAAAAAAATTATCAATTCTAATAGAAACACTGGTTTTGTAGGTATGATAATGTCACTAAAAAATGCAGTAGAAATGTTTAATGATTTACGATCAATAGAAAAATTAAATTATTTAATTACCTACAATATTAGTCAAGATCATATAGAAACTACATTCAGTGCTATCAGAAGTAGACTAGGCTACAACAACAACCCAACATGCAAACAATTTCAAGCAGCATACAAACGCATATAAGTACACAATGAAATAGTTGGGTCTGAATTTGGTAACTGTTCTATATTGGATAACACTAAAATGTTAACAGTTAATTCATATGTAGAGGAGAAACAAATTGATGATACTTGGAAACCAGAGGTTCATCTTTTGGACCATGATTATTTTGAATCTTATATAAATATTTCAAAATTTGTTGAAGATACATCACAGTATATTGCTGGATTTGTAATAAAAAAAATATTAATATCTATTACTTGTCCTACGTGTCAAGCTTCAATAGTTACCAATAATTCAAATGATAATAGAAATACTTTACTCACTATAAAAAATCGTGGTGGTTTAATTTTCCCCAGTAAAAGTGTAGTACTAGTTTGTCAAGAAACAGAAAGATTAATCCGAAGCTATCCACCTACTTACTTCAACAATAATAAAAACAAATTATATTTGTTGGTTAAAATTAAACAGAATTTGTACAAGTATAACAGAGAACTTTTTTCAAAATGCCCTGATCAGGAATCATTTTTAGATACACACAAGAATCAAATTATAAAGTTAATTGTTTTTAAATATGTAGACATTCGTGTATTTCATGAAGTTCGAAAAGTGAATGATACAAATATAAAATCAGGCCGTTCAAGAGCTAAATTTACTAAAATGGTACTCTTTAATCACGAATAATGACAAAACAATTAATTTGTTAGTATAACTTATTAGGTACCTATGTTGTTATTATAACTTTTTATTATTATTATTATTATATTTATAGTTATAATATTTTTTTTATTATGATATTATTAATACATGTATATTATATATTGTACGCATGCACAACTATTGCATAGAAAAATTGTTTATTTAATTTTGACTTATAATTATACATCATATTATTACCTACCTATCTTATATTTATTGTAGTTTTGATAATTCCAATTTTTAAAAATGAGTGGAATATTAGAATAAAGCTGGAAGTAAAAACTTATTCATGGAATAAAAAAAAAGAAGCACTTTAGCTTAATGTGTTCAGGAACGTGTGATAAGGGAACATGGCCTATCCATTCTTTATTATCTATGCCATTCACAGATATGTATAAACTAGATTGCTAACTGATGATAATATGCGAAGTTATTATCCGCCATTTTAATCGAGGCCGATGTAGATTTTGCCTTATCAATTTTTATCATTAATTGTCAGTTGTTGTCTGTTGACTTGTGTAGTGTGTACTGTGAAAACTCAAAACTGAGTACTTGACACTGTTGACAGTATTGTTGTGTTCTGTTTTTTTCAATAGGTATATTGTTTTGAGACTTTATATTTTTATGCTATTTTTTCAATTATGCCATATAAGTGCTGTGCTGATGGATGCAGTAGCAAGGACGGGGTTGTTGGTTCAACTACAAAATTATTTAGGTAACTAAGTACTTTACAAAAAAGTTATCAAAAATAATTAGCTCTACTGAAATACTCTTACAATAATCAATAATGTGTTTGATATTTTGTTTTTAATTATAGATTTCCTATCGATGAGATAAGGAAACTACACTTTATTTTTATTCTCCAAAAGCATATAACTATGTTAGGTATATATCCTCAATAACTGAAACAATTACATATTTGAGTTACAGAAATTGTAATTTTTAAAAATAAATTTTAATTTAAAGGACTTCAATTGCTTTGCCTAATCCAAGTGCTATACGAAATTGGGTATCAAATATAAATGCTGACACTGGTATTTTACAAGATGTCCTATTAGAAATAGGTAAATTTCCAAAAGAAGACAAATTTTGTTGTTTGATATTAGACTCTATGAGTATTAAAAAATCAGTTCAGAGGGATAAAGTTAGTCAATATGTATGTATTATTAGAAAATATTATTCATAGTTGAATATATTATAACTAGATATAAATTTATAAATTAAATTTTTTTAAGGTTTGTTGGTTATTGTGACTATGGTAATAGTTTGACAGTTGAAGACTGTGAAAGAGTCAACGGAGGTTTTAGTTTTTATGTTGTCTAGCTTAAAACAAAAATGGAAATGGCCAATTGGGTATTGGTTTGTAGATAAAATTAAATCAAATGTACAAGCTTAATTAATTAGGATTGCTATTACCCAATGTGATAAATTAGGGATTAATGTTGTGGCAGTCACCTGTAATGGAGCATATGCTAATTCTTCAACTTTTAAAACTCTAGGATGTGATCTAGACCAACCTTTTGATTTTATCAAGTCTGATTTTTCGATAACTTCGACTAAAGCTAATGTTTATTTTACACCTGATGCATGCCATAATGTTAAATTAGCTAGGAATGCTTTGGGAACACTAGGAGTATTTAAAGATTCAAACAACAGTCTTATTGAATGGAGATATATTCATAAATTATTTGAACTGCAAAACAACATGGGCTTTAAATTGGCAAACAAGATAAACTCTTCACATATAAATTGGAAAAGCAATAGTATGAAGGTAAAGTTAGCAGTTCCGTTGCAGACTCTCTACAATTTCTATCCAAGACCTCAAAAGATTTTGAAAAATGTGATGCAACAATAAGATTCATCAGGGTTGTAGATGAGATTTTTGATTTCTTGAATTCCAGAAACCCATATGCAAAAGGCTTTAAACAACCAATTAATAAACAAAATATTCAATACTTAGAAACAAAAATGAAAAATAATATTGACTATTTGTATTCACTGAAGACAGCTACTGAGCAAGATCTGTGGAAAAGTA
Source organism: Chaitophorus viminalis (assembly GCA_025469195.1). Taxonomy (NCBI): domain Eukaryota; kingdom Metazoa; phylum Arthropoda; class Insecta; order Hemiptera; family Aphididae; genus Chaitophorus; species Chaitophorus viminalis. The sequence continues at coordinate 8,769 of JAIPRK010002711.1, read as the reverse complement.
AAAGAAAAACATTTATATTAGGTTTTGCTGCATCCATAAAATCTACTATAGCTATAGCAAAGGATTTGTTAATAAATCAACATTTTAAATTTATTCTGACATACAAATTAAGCCAAGATGCAATAGAAATTTTTTTTGGATTTATGAGAGGTCGTTTGGGTTATAATAATAATCCTACCTGTTTGCAATTCAAACATGCTATAAAAAGTACTTTTTTGCACACTTCAATAAGACTTAGCTCAGGAAACTGTACACTGATGTCACCTCATGAAGATTCTCTTTTTTCAATCAAATGGAAGTATAAAGCACCAGAACAAAATTTAGAATATGAATTTGATATTTCTTTGTTAGCAGAACAGTACAATAAATTAGATTTTAATAGCATCACTATTGAAAATATATTATATTACATAAGTGGATATATTGTTAAAAAACTAATCCCAACTTTGAAATGTGATGGTTGTATTGAAGCTATTACAGATCCATACATTGAAAATGATCACGTTGGACATTACTGTTTGTGTTCCCAGAGTATCTGGTCGGCAAACACACCGAATTAATGTAGACGTTGACACTCCGGAAAGTTATTACCGAGTAGGGGTATTCATCCCATTTTTAGATAATTTTATAGAGCAATTACATAATAGGTTTTTAGAACATCAGTCCATTTTAAAAAGCTTTGATTGTTTAATACCAAAGTCTAATCTTAAAGTTACAAAAAAACATTGAAGACAAATTTAAGTTACTGCTAGAAAATTATAAAGATATCTTAAATGATAATAAAAATGATAATATATTAAATGAATATTCAGGCTGTGCCGAATTAAAATTATGGCATAATAGCTTTGAATATCAAAGTAAACTTTCTGAACAATCTAAAATAACTGTAATAGATTTATTCTTCCAATGTAATTCAGAAATGTATACATATATTTCAAAGTTGCTTCAAATTTTCATCACATTACCAGTTACAACAGTATCAGTAGCATGTTCGTTTTCTACATTACGACGTATAAAAACTTATCTACGGAATACAACTGGATAAATCAGACTTAACGGTTTATCAATGTTAAATATTCACAGGGATATAACAATAACGCCCGAGGAGATAATCAATGAGATAGGAAAAACATCAAATAAGAGATTGGCATTAAATTTATAAAATTTTTCATACATTGTTCTATTATAACAAATTGACTATTTTAATTTTGTATTCATTGACCTTTAAACTGTTAATAATAAATTAAAATGTTATAATTAGTATATGGAGTAGGTATAGACTATAAAATATATTAGATGTACAAATATAGTTCATACTATTTTGATACAACGTTTTACCATTTTTTAGCATTGGGCTATACAATACCTCTAGTGAATTATTAATAGAACAACCCCCCCTCCAAAAAAAAAATCCTGTGTGCGCCACTGATACAAAACCACAATATTAACTGAACATAATATGTTTTTCTAATTATTTTAACTTGACATTTTTTTTTTAAATTTTTAAAACATAATTTTCTCAGTTTTTGGTAAAAATCCAGTGCACCAAGAATTGAACAGCTCTAATGATATACCAAAATGGCCAAATATGACTACTTATTTTGAACAACTAAAATCAAATGATTTAAATGCAAACAAAAACAATCTGCTCTTTAAATGCATTTTGTGTGGTCCAAAAGAAAAACACATTTCTACTTCTAAATTATCAAATTCAAATCTTAGAACACATATCAAAGCAAGTCTCTGTATTTGTAATTTATAAATGGATTGTATTTTAAGTTAACGAGCCTAATTTCTCAAAGACCAAGGTATAAACCATAATAAAAATAGTTACCTTTGTTTTATTACTTTTATTAAATAATTTTAAAATTGTTACAAAAAATAAATGTTCATACATTGTGCTCTAAGTTCTAGAACCTTTAATGGATTTTAGATAATTTTTTAAAATGATATTGAACAATATTATTATATTTTAATGCTAATATTTTTTAAATAGTTTGTATTGTTTATTGTTGTTTACTATTAAAATAAAAAAAGTTTTAGTTTACTCTAAAGGATTTTTTGGATTTATTGTATGTTTAAATTCAGCATTGGTGTTGTATGAAAATTTAGTTAAATCTAACAAAATAGACCATATAAAAATGTACAAAACGAGTCAAGACCACTTAGAAATTTTTTTCGGAACTGTAAGAGGATTAGGAGGTTTTAATAATAACCTTACATCTAGACAATTCCAATCCGCTTACAAAAAACTGGTTGTCCATACAGCTAACATTGAACATTTCAAGACAGGAAATTGTATCCCACTGGAAAATATAGGTATTTTGCATTATTCAAGTTCTGATCCAATACAAACTATCAATAGTAACACAACTAACCATAACATTGATTCAATTTCCCGGGAAGAAAATGTCAAAGAAGTTGATTTGTATATAAATGACCATGATTATATATGTCATTCAAATATGTATACATCTAATTTCTCGAAAGAAGTTACTATTTATATTGCTGGGTTTGTTGTACACAAGTTATCTTCAACAATTAACTGTGAAACTTGTGTACATTCATTGTGTTCTAACAATAAAGAAGACCTATTTAACTCCTTTATTCATCTCAAAAATAGAGGAGGTCTGATTTATCCAAGCGATGATGTGATAATTATTTGTTTACAAACTGAAAAAATTCTTAAATCATATAACTTCGAAAATCAAAAAATCAACTTATTATTTCTTCAATCTAAAGTTCTTTATCACTTTTATAGCTCAAAAATATTCAATTCATTAAAAATATTTTCAAAGTTCTGTGTTTTTTTTTTTTTCTTACAATGGCTGGTTCAGTTGTCAACAATGCTGCTGGTTATAAAAAGTATAATTATCTAAAGCCTAACCACCGAGCGAACTGATCGATCCAACAATGTTTGTCATCGACTTTCCTGGTCGAAAGTTTTTAAACGTTGGATTGGATCCGATCAATGACTTCAATGTTGCAGTTTACATTATCATGCTATATCGCCACGTCTCGATTTCACATGACTTTTTGAAACGTATTTACTTTTTTATGGGTAATGTTTTATCGATGATATTGGACACGCCGGATGACAACAAAAATATTTTACTTTTTTCAGATGATATAAGTAAATTATCAAAAACTATTTATCGTAGAGAAAAAATGGTAATAGAATCCAAAGTTGATGATGGGTGTCGCATACTTCTTAATCGTGCGGATCTCATAACGCTACAATACATGGAATGGGCTGTTTTTGAGGCTTGCATTGGAAAAACTACTGTCGTTCGCCCTATGGTACTACATCAATTTAAGCAAATAACAGATTATTTCAAATTGAATTGTCTACGAAAAAAGAAGTCATGTGGAACAGAAAACCCAAAGGAACTTCATAAGTGAGTTGAAACTAATCGCTACAAGACAGCTAGCCGAACAGTGTGTAATCAGAAAAGAACTTGAGGTAAATTAATTTTATTCGAATAAATGTAGGCATGTATATTATATATAATTATTATTATTTAGGACGATGTCGATTCGGGTTGTTTTTCATTAGGTATTTGAATGTTCGTCGACAATAGATCATTGCGAAGACGCAAGTATGCCACCGTCTTTAAATAATTCTCAGGTAAAATATAAAAAACATAATATAAATATATAATGTACACAATGTACACAATTACATATATAATATTATAGGCAGTTGATGAAAACGACGGGCCAATGTATTTCAACAGACCCGCAATACCAACATATGCAGTGCAGGCAACACCCAAAATGAAACGAAAAATATTTTTCTGATTGTATGATGTACAATAAAAAAAAAACTCAATATTTAATTATATAAAAAAAGTGTTTTTATTTGATGGACGATTATGAAGAATCTCTAGGTGACGTTGTTCAAATATCCGAAAACGTTCACGTCCCTAATATACCACCAGGTCCATCACGAAAAATATAAAAATAAATATGTAACTAACGCATTTAGTAATAAAATTAATTTAAACTTAATTAATTTAAAAAAAGTGTTATTTATTTGATTCGTTATTATTAAAAACAAAATTTAATACCTTTCTAATATTTTACCAGTGTGCTCTAGGTTTTATATATACAAACAATATAATACCAAATCTCGCATAAGACAATATTTCTGAGAAAAAAAAACCGAAATTGATAATTGTAAATATGACTCCTGGTTTTATAACAATGCCTAGTTTGCATTATTCAGACTCTTCTTTTTAAGAGTTTACCGTCTCGATCATATTTCCTATCCATTATATATTTATATATGAATTTTGTTTATACAGTATATTTTTACAACACATATATTACATGTACGTATAATGCAAGAAGTGCTCTTTGATCAGTTTTGAACACCGAGTCAACTGATGTTTAGTATGTCGCTAGTAGCACACGCAGATTGATCATTTTTATTTATTTTGTAAATTTGAGTGTTTAAAAAATGTATACCTGTTCCGAGTGTGCTAAAATTTTCAAACGCAAAGACAGTTTGAAAAGACATATAAGATCCATGGAAATTTAATCAGATTCAGGTGTGAACAATGTTTATCAACTTTTACACGTCAGGATAATTTTAAAAGACATGCATAGAGTATTCATGGTATGTATATCTGTAAAATTTCAACTAAATTTTTTTAACTACCAAATTATTCCGCATTTAAGGCTATCAACTGCAATTGGCCCCGAATATTTATGTACCAGATATTCCAGCTGGTTCCTCGAATCAAATAATATCATCAAGCCATGGTAAATATAACATTAATAAATTACATTTTCATCGGTATTTATTACGATTATTTTTAGCTATGATTCAATCATATATCGCATGTAAGACGCAAGACAAGAAAGATCCCGAAGTAGACAGGTTTATGAGAGATGTCTCAGACGATGAACTTTTTTTGACTTTGGATTACATAGATACTGAAAACCAACCAACGTCAAAACGATAAAAGGAAATTCGTATGAAAGAAGTTAACAGCCCCGGAATGACTCTTTTGAAGTCGGCTTTCGGAGGTACGTGTAATAATTATTTCCAAAGAAATTTCAATGAGGGTAATTTAAATTATAACCAGTTTCTATGCGAGACCAAACGTGAAGTAATAAATGTAATAAAAATATTTCTTGAAAACGGCCCTGTAAAAATTAATCTAAAATTAGAAGCAACGTACATTATACATAACACGGAAATTATTGAAAATCGTGCCTTTAAAACCGCTTTAGTAGTCCTATATAATATGACGTCACCACTGGAAACAATTTTAGAGTCGGGAGTGTAATAAATTTCTTTTGGAACATGAGTTATATGAGGGTAAAGGTTCCGGGTTCGCACTATTACAAATTGACGGTTTGCTATTAAATATAAATAAATATAGACCCATTGGAGGCTCTTCATATATACCACTGCCACCTGATGTAGAACGAAGAAAAGCCACTATTAACGTTGAAAATTTCAACGATGAAAAATGTTTTTAATATAGTATTTTATCAAAATACGTCACTACATAAAATCCGCGACGGTTGACGAATCATTATGATGATTTGAAAATTAAATTCAGCTTTCAAGGCATACGATATTCAACTTCATTAGGTGATGTAGAAAAGTTTGAGAAAAATAATAAAAACGTGTCCATAAATCTATACGACCTTAAGTAAAAACAAAATTCTGAAAAGAAAAAAACGGCAAGAAGTATATAGGTAGTGCCATACATAGTATGATATGAAGAAAAATCCGAACACTTGACTTTTTGGTATTCAACGATACGGATAAGCAGCACTACTGTCTAATTAATAATCTCTCAAGGCTGATAAGTTTTCAATGATTATCACATGAAAAAGCTATCGTAGTTTGCAATCATTTTAACAACATGTGATGAAAAACGCCCCATTCGACGGCTACCATGTGGAGAAGAGCGTCTAAGAGATCATCATGAAAAATCTATAAAAAATAAGCCATCATTAATTTACATGCCCGAACGAGGCGAAGTTTAAAAATTTAAAAATTAGGGTAATACATTAGGACATTCATTGGTCATTCACACTGACTTTGAATGTCTCCTTGTTAAATTTACATCCGCTGATGAAGCGATGAAGTCAACCCGCATAACGCACGAACATGTGCCGATGAGTTTGTTTTTATGTGAAACCTAGTGCATGTCCAATAATGGATACTAAACAAATATGATATACCTCGTGTAATACCCCGTGCGTATTTTTGGTCGACGGAAATAGTACAGATAATGAAGTATCCAGAAGGATTGTAAATTCATTAGTTACCGTTAATAGGAGAGCTGCAAAAATGTTTCAGACAAATGTTCCAATAAAAATGACAAGCAAAGATTTAATTAATCATTAAAACGCCGAAAAGTCCGGATCGTGCGCTCTCAGTAAACAAAAATATAATTCGAAAAACATCCCCGTCAGACTTCATAATAATTTCAACTGAAAATACATACAGACTTTTTGCAACAATTGTAATTTAAAGATAAAAATGCCTAAATTTATCCCTTGATAACGGACATTTTATGTGACACAATTGGACTTCAATAAATGTCAATAAATGTGATTCCTAATAGTGAAAAGAATTATATTTCATTTTCTAAATATATACTAACAAATATTTCACTATTAATGTTATTGACGCATAACGATTTTATTCATCACTTTATTATACCATGTTAGTTTCCTAAAATTATTGGTTTGTGTTAACAACTCGGTCCTGTTCTTCTTTCCGTGATGAAACCAACTGCCGTCGACCGTCCGCGTATTGTGGGGCTTTTGTTCGTGAATCGTCGTGATATTCAGGCAATGAATTTAGTTTAGCTGTTGTTTCTACGTGACGACATAGTAGCTGGGTTGAAAGCCCAACGTTATCACGGAGAATCACTTATATAGGACCAGTATATGTCGTGTGTGCGTTGTTTGTTTCTGGTCGAAAGAAAAAAAAGGAAGAAAAAAGAAAAAAGGCAAAAAATATGATCAATAAATATAAAAATGTAGAACCATGTGAAATTAATTTAAAACAAACAAACCTATTTTCCAACCTTCCTACAGTGTATCACCAATCCAAAGACAAAAATTAAAAATTTTAATTAACCAATTGATAGCGTCCAACATAGTCGAACCCAGTAGAAGTAGTTATGCGGCACCGGTATTTACAATTTCTAAAAGAAATGGAGAAACCCAATTTTTAGTCTATTATAATAGGAAATTAAATGACGAAGCTATCAGCGATATCATAGGCGTGCGCACGGGGTATGCAGGATAGCGCCCGCATACCCTGCGGCCAGACGCTTGGGAGCACATTATCAATGTCTCAGTTCATAATTTTGACTGGGTTATAAAATGGTAATACGATATCAATATTATTGAGTATTGATTTATTTTTAAATTTATTTTAGACCGTTTTCAATAATTTAAGGAAATTTGGGTTTTATTTTTAGAATAGTAGTAAATATAGTATATAGGGTAAAACATGATTGCGTACGTCCGTTATCGGCCTTACATTCTTCAGCTACACGATTCCGTACGATTTTACCTTATTCTTAACTACACGATTGCGTACGAAATTTTAAGCTTTGTTACCAAGTTGTATACCGGTATATTATTTTAGTTTTATTCTCAAAATGTGCGTCTTATTTTATGAATATATATTTTTGTCAATCGAATTACGAGAATCAAGTAAATTGTAAATCTAAATATTAAGTACATTACGTTTAATCAATTTTATCGCTTTTACTATCTACCTTTATTGTTAATGATATCAAATATAACGAAATATCGCTTTTCCGTTTTTCTGAGTTTCAGTCGATCATTCATGATTGTAGTGCGTTGAGTCTTGAGTGTGTATACCGATAATACCGACATTTAGTTATAATATGGAAAATACAATTAAACTTATTCAATCCGAAAAAGGAAAACAGTTAGTTCTTTTAAATTTTAATAAGTATAGGTATGTAAAAACACGTAAAGATGGAATGCATAAATGGCTTTGTACAATTAAAACGTGTTACGCAAGCATAGTTACTGATGCGCATAAAAGTTCTATTGTAAATATTATTGGTAAACATACGCATGAATCTAATTCTGAAGTGAAATTAGAAAGACAAATTTTGCGAGAAAATTGTAAAAGACAAGCAGAAGATGGAATTTCAACACAACCTATCAAAATTATTAGAAAAGAACTAATGAATAGTGCGAGTTGTAATTTCGAAATGAAAAACATTATTTCAGTTCGGAAAGCTATGTATGATAACAGAAGACAATCGTATCACCTATTTCCAAGTTTATTAAATGACGCTATACATCAGTTACAGAATATGAAAAACGATAATTGCTGTTAGAAGAAAATTTTGTTCATGTTTCGACTGAAAAAAATTTAGTTTGCCTTACAAATAAAGAAAATTTGCAGTTTATGATGAATTGTTCAGAGCTAATTGCAGATGGTACATTTCAATACGCACTCAAACACTTGTTATCAACTTTATACTATCCACCGTTATAAAAATGGATTTTATGCACCAGTTGTTTACTTTTTTTTGCCAAATAAAACCAAAGAAACCTACCAAGACATGTGGCTATTTCTTGTAGACTTGTGTATGAAGTTGACTTTAAAAAAACTAGTTGTCAGGGGCGGACTGGGCCACTGTGCTACTGTGCATTTGCACAGTGGGCCGGTGTCATATTATATTCATCGGGCCGGTGCGAAATAACCCAACGTGTATTGAATTAAAAATATTTTTGAAACAGATA
>JAIPRK010002710.1:0-14460 GCA_025469195.1 Chaitophorus viminalis | reverse complement strand
AAAAAAGTATTGAAAAAGTTGGATTTTTGACTTGCCCAAGTACCATCTACATTCACTTTCCTATCAGAAAAGTTGCTGTTTAAGAAAATCGAAGCATTTTTACTACCAAAAATCGTGTCCTCAGACATAAAAAAAAAAAAAAAACACATCATTGTAAAACCAATAGAATCCATCACTCCGTTCAGAATCTAAAATTAAAACATATATTATTATATTTCTGATGAGTATAAAATGTAATGAAATTATAATTTATAATGTAACATCCCCATAATATTTTAAATTATTATTTTAAGACAAATTGTATTTTTGAAAGGTATAAGAAAACTTTTTCTACTACTGATTAGTGATTACTAATTATGATTACGATTTTTGCCATCTGCAGATATCGTGTTAAATCTTTAAAATTTCCTGCACGCAAATATACAAGCCAAGTATTTTTAAAAATATATATCATAATATTGTATTTTCATACATTTAAAAAATATTTTCGCAGTTTATAAGGAAATCAAAAATCCATGATATGATAATATTTTGCTTGTTATAGAAATATTTATTTGAGAATAAATAGCCTACATGACAAAGATATTTCAACTTTCTAAAATTATATAGGTACGGTTAAAATGTGTCATTTTGATAATTATTATTAATTATTTATTATCAACCCGGGCGGCTGGATACTAAATTTCTGAATCTACACGATACGTATATAGACTTCCGTTTGAAGTTACAACGATTTATTTATAGTACAGCGATACGTGGCAGGGACAATAATATATTTTACGCCGGTAGTTATATCATTATACCTGCAGGATGGAATACGGTCGGTCTGTGTAATAAATCGTATAATGTTAACCCATTTACCTATATGTCGGTTTTCGGCAACGACGTCCCAAAATCACGTCACTATATGTAGCATGTATACAATACACCGGATTCAATTTGATCGCACAAATCGCCAATTCTACATCATCACCGGCTGGGTGGGCTGCAGGGGGGCATCATGGTTTTCAGTGCTCATTTCAACGACTGCACTACAATAATAATATAGTAGTGCATGGGAATCGCAATGATTCGACGTCAATCCGGGAGGCGCTCCCACGCAGCTGCAGTATTCGACTTCCGTCCGGTCAAGTGCATTGCTCTGTACGACGTGAACAGGGACCCCACATCAAATTCTGGGCCCCTATACTAAATATTTGTCTAGGCCCTTTACAAAACTTCCAATAATACACTTTACCATAATTTATTAAAAGCGTTTTGATAATGGATTTTTATTTTTTATCACAATATTATCTAGATGAAAAAAAAACAAGTATTATTTAATTTTAATTTAATATATTTTTTTAAATTAACATTTTATCTTATAGGATAGGCTTTGAGCTCAGTGAACTCAGTTATGACATCGTCAAATGTATTGTTAAAGCCAACCCATATTATACATATTATACATTTATATACATCATAATTATTGATTCATTATCGAATCGATTATTTAATATAAAATAACTATCTACTCATATTAAAACTGCAAAAATTGTAAAGTATTTAAAATATCCGGACCCCTGTACTCCCAGGTTCAATAGTTCCCTCGTGGGGCCGTGGGGGGCCTGGATGTGAATATTATATGCACCGAAACACACCGCGTGCTACAGAAGTCTATTCTGCAGACCATACGTATATACGGTGTAGGTACTAGGTACGCATGCGCTTCGTCGGGTTCGTGCTCGTAACTGCGGGTCATCTTTGACCGGTACGAGACCCTTGACGACGGTGGGCGGTGGTGGTTGCGGTCGAGAGGTGGTGGCGTGCGAATCGAAAAGACTTGCGGAAAAATAAAACGAAACCGTATTATTACACTTGTGTGTCTACGCATGTGGTAAGTATACGAGCGTTGAAGTGTGTGTATGTGTGTGTGTGTGTGTGTGTGTGGAGGTTAAAACATCTGGAGAGGAAACGACAGTCCCTTTTGTCTAGCACCGTTCCAGCAGAGAAGTTCGCGAAGCACCGTGAATACGCATTTCTCTATACACACAGCACGTACACACTTGTATACAATTGGAGTAATGATTATGGGCAAGAGGGACAGTGAGAGGGAGAGAAAGCAGGGACAGAGTATATAGGTACCTCAATACGCGCGCACTTGTAATACTCGTTCGGATTGCGTTGTAAAGGTGGGCATACCTCCACTATATACATGTATGGGTACATTGACTTTTATCGTGTGAGAAAAGGTCAAATCGTTTCGTTCTCTCTTTTCCCGTTGGCTTCGCATATTATAATATGATATGTATGTATTAATAATATACGCTGACTGTTTTAAAACGTAGGTGACGACAATATAATATCATGTACGGTGGGTTTCGCGCGCCCTCGATAAAATCCAATAACGTGTACTTATCATATTAAACGCGTGAGTGTACCCTTGCAGTATAACAATACTAATTGCTTTTCTCCCCACAACCACCTCCTGTATTCGGCTGGAAAACGCTTAATACACACGCACACACACAAATGCACCAAATCATCTTGACAAATATTTTCACCGTTCAACATAGAATATAATATACGAGTACACAGTAACGTGTTGAACTCATTTTTGATGAGGAGCAAAATTGTATACAAGGTACCCCCCCCCCACCCACCATTTCCCTACTTCACTTTTTTTTATAAGCCAATAAAGTCCAAATTTGTATGAAATATGTCAAATACGCGATAATTTGCAAGTTTTTTTGTAGTATACGTAATATATTTCTATTTTCTATAATAAACCTAGTCACCACTGTATTTTGTGGCAAGGGGATCACACACCCCTCAGAAATTTTGAAGGAGAAATTGCTCTAAAATAATATCTTCGCCACGCCACTGCGAGTTCACTTCACTACCGCCACAACACACAATCAAATTTTTAACTATCTTTATAACGTATTGTTTTATAGACCTGAGATTTTTTCGTTGAAAAAAAAAATTATGTTCGTTTTAATATGGTTTTATTACAATTAAATTCATATTATAATATTTTCTGTTCGAAGCTTTCAAATGAATACCATGGAAAAATAAATATTCGAAAACAACAAGACACTGTTCGTCGTGGGTTTGAAAGTATACCAGATTACATCTTTAAAAAATTATTATGAACAATAGTTTGTACAGTCAGAATAGGTAGTACAAAAGTAGTTTAACAGTATTATGGTTTTTTGAAAAAAAAGATTTAGATATCCAAAAGATGCATACCTATGCAAAATATATAATACACTTGTCATCATAACGTTCACCTATACTGGCGCATACTATTCGTAATATTATTTATTACTATACGACTACTGCGATTACTGCGTGTTATAATATACACAATTATCTTACGTTTTGAACAGTAAAAACATGTTTTTTAAGTGAAAAAAATGTTCACCCTTTCTAATTTCTAGAATAACCGTCAAAAGTTCGTTAAATAGATAATTTGACTGTGTAATTCTAGCTTTCGACTAAAAACAACGTATCACTATATATTATTATCATTAGAGATAAATGCATGTATTTATAATTATAGGTGGTGAGGATCAGAAAATATCGTTCACGAGCCAATAGAAATCGGTAAAAACTGAAAGAAATTAACAAATACAATTCAGGAATGTAGTAGATTTTTTTTTTGTCTCTGTATCGCGCTATGTTTTGTTTAGTGAGCTTATATTATGATAGTGAGTGAGGGGGTAGGGAGCGGCGATGGGGGTGCAATTCGTGTGAACGTTTATAAATAATGAAGTGACGGCAAATCCGTCGAGGAGAAACATACGCGTACTCGCGCCGTAGAGCACCGACGGTGGAGTCGTTCGATCGTTATTATTTGCAATAATCGCGCGCGGACGTCGCAGGCTTTGCGTCAAGAGGTCTATGCGCATTCAAGTCGATTGCTGGGAGTTTTGGCAAGTCTATCGGGGGTGCATGAAACGAAGCAGCTGCAGAAATCGGTGGTGGGTTCCAAAGGTTATGCAATCGGAACGCTTTACGATTCGCTCGTTTTGTTACACATTGTAGTACAATACAGGAGATTACCGTTTGACCACCACGGTACAAACTGCAAGGATACATAACGTACATACGTAATATGCTTGAGCCATTTTACCGGTGCAGCATATTTTATGACGAATACGGTATTTAAAGTCTCTCCACAGCCTTGATATCATCATACGATACAATATTATGGCAAAATTAATATTAAAATATATGCAAACACGTGTGGTTTCGTATACATGTTTTGTGTGGAAATATAATACCGGTTTAAAGTGGATAGACAATATTACAACGAAATGTGAAATACCGCAGTCGAATATTTTCACCAGATTAAACTGCATATACTTATATACGCAGTACAAGATGTATAACCAACAGCAAAAGCATCTTTTGACTAACATTCCTGTTGCGAGTGTTTTTATACATTTTTATAATGCTATATCATTTTTCGACACGATGACCGTTGCCATCACAATTAAAAATACACACTCCAGTGACCTACTTATTATTGCTCATGTCTCGAGAAGCTATTTTGGTGTACGGTGTTCAAGAGTTTTGATGGAAAAGATACCGAAAAAAATACGAATGCCGCTTATTCGAAATGTATATTATTTTTAAATTTCTGAGTACACGTTGTAACGCAGTGAAAAAACAAAAAATGGTTATTTCAACACAAAAGTTATGAATGACGGTTCATTCAAATGTATTTATGTGTTATCTATTTACATAAAATGAAAATTGTTGTACCATCATAAGCGTTGGCTATTTACACGCGTGCTATAATGATTTACACTCAGGTATGGATCGATGATTCTTAGCAAGGGAGAGGACTGACGAACATAACAATAAGAGGATTGTTCAGGCCAATGTATATAAGAATTTATTGGCTTACCTGATTTATATAGCTACTAGTGGAAAAGAGGGCTAGGTAAGTGAACCAAAGAAATACTTTGACCGATAGAGCGAGAAGGTATACTGTTTGTGTTGTATTATATACTCCTGAATCCTGACATCAAATCTTTATTCGCTAACAAACAGCAACACTAAAATATAACCATAATTTTACATAGAATTCAATACATAACAGTATAACACTTAATCTACAAAATAAAAACAAGTCTACACTCGATGAAAAATTTAAAAATATAAAATAATATAAATATAAATAATATAAAATATATGTAACATATATCAGTAACTTTATAATTTTATATTTGCAAAAGAGTTTTTTGGTGCGTGAATAATTTTCAAAACCTTGGTTAGAGAAATTTGGCACTTGATTCGTAAAAGATTCACCAACCCTGGTTTAGAAGCTTAGCAACGTCTTTTTATTACTTATCCATTAAACACGTGCTTTTATTGAATTGCCGAGTTTACGAGAAAAATAAATACTGTACCGTGCTACACATTGACGTGGATTACTATAATCTACCATGAAATTCCTATGTTCTGTTGGTTTAAATATTTTTTTTTTTCTAAAAGTTATAAATATTTAGGAAAAATCAAATACAAACATTAAAACAACTATGTTTAAAATATCAAGGCAATACGAGTGATATTTATTTTAAATCTATATTCATTTAAAAGGATGCTATAGGCTTGAGTTGATGATTAATGTTATGACCGACGAAAAAAGGAAATTTATGAGGAAGAAGACGATGTAAGAAGAACAGTCCAAAGAGGAGCCAATTTTTAATTTTATATCATCATAAAAAATCAATTTTATTTACTCAATAAGTAAAAAACACAAAAATACCATCTATATATTCGGAAATTAACATTGATATGAATAACTTATTTAGATCGATACTTTATTTGTTTGTCCTAATATTACATAAAATATGTACATAGGCACTACAATTTACCCGAATAAAGTTGGAAGTAATAGAATTAAACGAAAACCCCTAGGAAATGACAAAACCATTAAACTGATTACTTTTTAGGCCTGTGACCTTATTTTGATGTTATTTAGATATTTTATTTGCATTTTGATACTATAATAAATATGTTATGCGAATATAAATATAAATATGTAAATCAGCACAACATTTCCAATAAGCAAACATATACCAAAAGAAGGATGGGTTTACTTATTTATCATGATTAAAACTTCAAGTTATCGTTTTACTAAATATGTGAATAATTTTTGAAATGTATGATTTTTAAAAACGGAATATATTCAATTGACAACAATTGAATGCATTTTGTTAAAATCTTTCATAAAATCAATAGTTTGTAATTTGATGAAATGCTTTAAAGTTGAAACGTTACATGAAAAAGTTGAATAAACTCAGTGTTAATACGTATGAATATTAAGAAGAGAACTTGTCAACTTGTTGACGAAAAATGTCAGAACATTCATAATCAATTATTAAATGGATTCTTACTATAGAAACAACACATAGGGTTTACATTTTTCCATTGTTAGGTATATTCAATTGATAAAATAATGTATACTATCATGTATTGATATTATACGAAAAATTATTAAACTATTTAAATCATGATGAGATTTTTATCCATCCAATTTCAATTAAACATAATGTCTTTGTCGAATAGAATGTGAATAATTTTTAGGAATATTAAGTAAAAGATATAATAGACTAATATAATCAAATAAAAATATTAAAACTTTAGTTTGATAAAACGTAGATACTATAAAGTTATATAATTAGTTTAAAAACGAATAAAATAATAGATACTCGTGCAGTATAATTATTATGTAGTTTAATTTGGTTAATGTATAATTTTAAATTAATTATACTTGGTAATTGACATAACTGAATTTGTTATACGCATACATAATTTACTTTTACGATAGTTTTACTACACAAAAATATAAAATATAATATTATGTGAAACAAATTTATACGGGAAAATATTTTTCTATTCACTTAATTATTATATTTATTGTTTTTTTTTTCACAACATCAGTCCTTATGTGCACAATTAAATGTTGTGTACTCTAAAATTCCACAATTTAATTATATCATATTCCTATCGTGATTTATTAAAAATTAATATGTTGTTATTACATTTTATATTAACTAATCAAATCAAATTACCCTAACCATGAACTCTAAGACTATACCTCATTAAGGTTTCATACAGCGTCTATGGATGTAGTTTTAATATAATAATATTATAATATGACGTGTTGGTTCAATATTTCCGTGAAGAACGTTTAGACTACGAAATATCGAACGAGTTACTTGACCGGGTGTGCATACGTTTCAAAATTATTCATGAAAATGACCAGTACGAATTTCGAAATCGTCCTACGGCAGGTGAACGGGTATAATATGTACATGCCGCTATATGGTGTTCCTACGTTACTGCGTATGTTTGAAAAAATAAAACAAACTGGTGAATCTAAATTTATTAGCAAAGCAGCAAATTTTATTATTATTCGAGTGTAGTCCAAGGGAAATGACTGAAAAATGAGTATTTTTCATTATTATTCCGATATTTTGAGTTCTTTTATTTAGTTCAAAACTGTTGGTTCCAATGGGGCAACTCCCTCGCAACTCATTCCGTAATATCGCAAAACATTGGCTGTATTGCACGAAACTTTTCTGAGCGCGTTATCTCATTGCATGATAATACAGGTCCTGAAATCTTACGACATGTGATTTCTTTTCGTGAGTTTTTTTTTTTTTGAAGTTGAACATGTACAAAAACAAACCCCAAACGATAACAGGATTAAAGGGATAGATATATACTACCGGACGTTCGTGAATGAATAATTGAAAACATTAATGATCACATATTTCAATACCACGTCCCCTTAGGCGGACATATGCCAAATGTTATTTTACATAACATGTCACTGAATATATGATAACAAAAAAACAATTAATTTTCGAAAAAATTTATCGTGTTTTATTGTGATTATAAATTCGATGCTACATCCTGGACAAAACTTAAATCAAATGCTGTATATATCGGTAATCGATTTTTATACATTCAATTTTAGAAAACCGCAGGGCTCGCAGAATATGGATTGAATAATAATAACATGAATTAAAAATGTTTAACGTTCGTTTTTATAACTTTAACTTTAAAAAAACTAGGTACAAGCTGTTTTTCGTATAGAAAAAATGACTACAAAAGAGTTTTGTCAAAAGTTATGTTTTTTTCGCGAAATCGTTTACCTTTATAGAGCGTTTAAGGGCATTGTATCTTCTGTCTCTGTCTATCACACGCGCAACATAGGACTTTAGATATTTTCTATTTCCAACGTACCGATCAAGCAATTAATGCGATAAGAATTTTGAAAATTGATATGAATTCTTTGTGAAGTCTTCTTTAGATCGACTTCCTCACATTTTTAAATTTTGTACTTGACATACCCAAAAGTTAACTTTTGCTGATTTTCATGTTCCCAATTTGTTGTTTAATTCTATTTTGTGAAATTTTCAGGTACAAAATCAAAAGAGTAGGAAAGTCGATCTGAAATAACCTTAACGACAAATTTAAATCAGTTTCCAAAAATTCTTATCGCATTAATTAATCGATCGGTATGTTAGAAATAAAAAAAAGTTTAAATTCCTACGTAGCTCGTGTGATAGATAGAAACAGAAAATCATAGCTTACAATCCCCTTAACGTGGAAAAAATCATTCTGCAACAATAGTGAAAAAATCGTTAAATCTAGATTTAAAAGTAGCTGTGGTCGACGTGTGTTGTCCCGTGGCGGCGATGTGGCATTTGTGGGAAACCACACGTCGTGTGAGTAGATATATATACACGTATAGATACATATGTATTATTATTCGTCTACACTTCTACAGTACGGCGGACGCGTTGTTTCACACAAAGATGATTTTTCTTTCTTAAAAACGTGATTAAAAAACCATTACCTTATACCTATTACCTATATACCTACGTGTATACATGGCGGACGGATGTAATTAAGAATAACATTCAATATATCACATTATCGTTGAAAAGCCTACGTATATATTATTATTATTATTGTTATTATAAGAGCGATCTGAGAAATTATGATTTTTACCTAAAACCGATGAATATCATTTTTATAGCGTCGACAATAATATTATATTCCCCATGTCCGTCTGAAGATGAGGGCACATACATTCACAACGATAAATCGATCCGTGTAGCGTCGTACGGAAGTTTAACAAAAGAGCGGTATCATAATAGTAAATACATATATAGCGAACCGACGCACAGGGGCAGCCGAACAACAAGTTTCCTAGAACGACGGGTTGTTATATTGAAAAGGACATTATATATAATAGTGCTGGGAGCAGCCACGACGACGGCGGCGAGACGAAATTGTTTGGCGCGAGGGGTTTTTGACGCATCGTGTGTGAGTCCTGAAAAATTAAACGATCAGATAAATTAGCAATAATTATTCATCGGTTAAACAATGCCAGTATATATATTATTCATAACAAGCTAATACGAAAGACCGTTATTCAAACGTTGATGCCAACGCGTGGATATAATACTTTTACAGGTATTATACTTATATATTGTACCGGCACTAAGCCCATTTAATATTCCGATATGTAGATGGTACACGTGTACAGGTGGTACACATAATATTATGCAGACAGTATGCGGCGTACACGTGTAGTTGTCTCTGGCCCAACCCATGGTATTTTTGATTTTATGGTTAAACCAGATGATTTCTAATTGTGAAAATAGTATTGCGAATCATGGCTGATCGACTACTTAATTTTGACGTGAAAATAAACTCCAATATTTTGAAGTGGTAGGGGCTATGGGGACGTCATGTACGTATGTACTAAACTCGCGAGTGACGTCGTTTTAAATAAATCAATTCGGCGGCGTATAATTTGTTAAAAAACTTAAAACTACATTCTATAATAAATTTTATGATATGCAATTTAGTAGAAGTATAATCACAGATAATGGTTTACTTTGACATTATAACTATTGCACTGTATACAACTGGCGTTTACAAAGCTATTATATTGTATACCGTACATACGTGCGTATAATGTACTCGCGCGTATAGTAACTGCAGTTTATGACTAATTAAAATAAAATTTATTACCTAACGTGCGTCGTACCATTCCACAGAATTTTTATAATGAGTAAAACTATCATTAACCACATATGAACATGTATCATATATGTATATTGTACATTAAATTAAATTAAATTACTATTTGGAGCGTATAATACTATTATAATAATATTATTTTAACTTATAGAAACGGATGTCAGAGTGTGTGAAGTGTGTTCTACAAAGATCGCACTATCTAAAATTATAAACAATCATTTTAAACAATTTTACGGTAAATTTTATTTCACTACCTAATATTAAAATCATTATAAGCACCATCCGGATGTGTTGCCATCGTCTTATATACGTATAGAACACAGTAAACTTACGTTTAGTTGTTCAAATACTGTATTGTTAGCTTTAATATAAGAGTAAACTGACCTATAATCAAACTTCTTGGAGTTGGAAAGAATATTATCTGTGTTTTGTTAGGTGATTTTTCATGATATTTTGATTCTTAAGCGAGCCATGAGTTTTTTTCATTGATGTTGGATAATATAGGTCAGTTTACGTTAATAGTAAAGAACCCGGAATTTAAACTACTCAACGCAAATTTGCTGTATTCTACGATTGTAAGACTGAAACAACACATGCGTCTTCTTAATATATTATCTGCAGGGAGTATTGGTATTTTATAATGATGGGCTAACGCAACTCATCCGAAATAGTTCTCAGGAGATAATATGGTACACATGAAAAAAATAATATTCATTAATAACACCGACTTAATAGAAAATTATATAAGTACACCGTGTACTGTACACGTGAACGAAAATAAATAATCTAACGGACTAGAAAAATCTGATCCTTTCTTTTTAGCATAGCTCGTGTCTTAATTATTTATAGTTTATGTTATACATAGGCGTGCTACCTTATACTTACCTTATAATGCTTACTATAATTTAGGTATACATGGTTCTAACACTTATACCGAATTAGAACATAAATAGATGCGTACGAAATGCACAGCGGCTATTATGCGGTAGGAAGTCGTATAACTTGTATAATATACTCATATTTCAGTGCCTTGTACTTTGACTCTTGAGATTATGAGTAATAATTATAGTATCCGGTAATCAAAACACGAGTGTTTAATGAATACTTAAATTATACATCACACCGGGTTTGCGGGAAAGAAAAACATGTATTTACTATGGATACAACAATATATGGGTACCTATCCAACTTATTTTCAGTTAACTTATTAAATTAACTTTTATTGTTTAATAAATTGTATAAGAATTATAGTGAAATTGAGCCCTGCTGTCTACCGTTCTCGGTAATACTGAGTATGTTTTACATCAGCATCAGCGGTTCCCAAACTGTGCACTGCTGTGCCCCAGGAGCACCACGAACTTATTCTAGGAGCACCGCGGTCCACATGAAAACAACACTATAGTTAGATGAACTAGTGTTCATTTATTATCCATGTTGCAAGTTTTTATTGTGGTACTCACGTGGAGCACCGTGATTAAAATTGGTCCAAAAAAAGGCACCACCTCGTAAAAAATTTGGAAACCGCTGTTTTATATAAATAAATATAGTCGTTTGGCATGGTATATTAAAATATTGTAGAGTTTTTATTAAAACTATTTTTTTATAGTCCCCCATGTGGTATGTTTGTTTACAACCTTTAACTGTTTTTCCAGCATACTTCAAGTATTTACAATCGAAGACTTGAATGATTGAAATTAGATTTATCAGGATGATTTGTCTATTTAATGTTCAAGGATTTAAAGTTAACCTACATCAATATAAAATATACTTTTAGCAATTATAATAATTTCACGAATTTCATTGGTATTATTGTACATGTATCAATACGGGTTTTAACTATCTAAGGATAAGGGTGGAGGGGTACAGGTGGGTAATTCTCGTGGATAATACACTTTGGGGGCGGAAAAATTATCTCAGATAATAACAACAAAAAATTTAATTTTTCTTTATAAATAGGTATTAATGTAAATATTAATCTCAAAAATGTTTAGATAAATTATTCATTTTTCAATTCATCGAAATTCATTCTATTGTATTACCCATATTTTGTCATCTTAAAAATAAAAACAAAATATATGTTATAACTTATAACATACAAAATATAAGTATCCAATTATTAGATATCTACTATTTGGTATATATTTTAGTAATTGCAGGTGATTTAATAAGACGTAGCATATAGACGTCATATATTGACAATAAAATCAGTGTTTGTTGGGTTGGGATCATCAATATTACAATAATGCTAATCGATCACGATTGATAATTAATCCACAATTTTTTTTTTAAAACCATTTTATATTTTAATTCTTAAATAAGGTCCAGTACGTGTTTGCATACAAAATTGTATAATGTATAATTTTCAATCCCTATCGAACCCAAGTATTATTTTTTTATACAGTGTCACATTTATTTCGCCCACACGTGACCTTTAGCCAGAATCACTTCGTCCTGTTGATAAAAATATAAAAAAATTAAGTATAATATAGTATATACGGACATGAACTTAAAATGATAGCACGTAGTATCTAGTGCAGATCAGCGGTTTCCAACCTTTTGGTATCCGCGTGACCGCGTATCACTCACACATTTTGAAAAATGTTTACGTACCACTTGACTGGATAACCTTTTTTTTAGAAATGCCGGATTTCAGCTACTATAAATGTACAAAAATGTCTGTAATTACATTTGATTTGTAATTTGTATTTAAATTTGATGGAATTCCGTTTTTTATATCCATAATATCGTTAGTGCCTGGAAATCTGAAAGATTTTCTTCGATACTTGTGAAATACTTTCCACGTATCATAGATTAGGAACTACTGGTGTAGATAATGAACCTAAGTATAGTAGCTGCAGTGAAGGGTGCAGTGTGTACTCGTTCTAAAACAACGCATATACTTAGAAAAACAAACGTACATATTTCTCATTACTGAATTATGGTAAAAAGCGATGTGTATGGCTTGATCGTTTAATGAATCAAATTATTCATCATTATGATAATAATATGTTTTACCTACTTGTACTAGACATAACACACAGTAAATATATTATATGGTATTCTCGTCGCTATTTTATCATTAAAACGGTACTCACACACATACCACTTACGTACAAACACTGTATATTATAAGTGCGCAAAATTAGGACCTGTTTCGCGTATGTTTAAATAGTGTGTACGCAACCGCATTGTTAACTCCGCATATCGAAGTTATTCATGTTTAAATGTATGAACTAAATAAACAGAAACAGAAATAATATCAATTGGTAACGATTTGAACAAAATTTACGTGCACTTCGTTATGGCTCGTGGATGTATACAATAAGAATAACCCAAAGTATACACAAAGCACAGTATACCACGGAGAATTACAATAATAATTGATGTTCGACATGTCGAACAACGCCAGGTACAACTCGTCTCGATCGTTAAGTGTTCAGAATCTTTAAAATTAGAAAAGTTTATATCAAAATCATTTAAAATACATTTTTTTCAGATATTTTAAAAACGATATAACTTTGGAGCTAATATTTCTATATTTCAATTCTGAGAAATTCATTTTAGCGTTCTGTATTTGATTTTTCGACAAAAGTCATGTGTGCTAACTTAAGCAGAAAAATCAGGGGTGCTGCAAAAACTAACAATCTATTTTCAACAAAAATCGTATACCCACCTAAGCAAGAACAGTAGCATAGTTCCTAGTTCCTATATAATCAATGATTATTATTTCAGTGTGCACTACATTATGCTAATCGATCGATAAATCGAATCGACGATTAACTCAAACGATTTGTAAATATTTGCTTGAGAGAAACAGTTTTATAAAAGTACTATTCAATACATGAGACGGTAAAATTTCTTCGATTTATCGGCATAATAAAAAAAGTATACCAAAGCGAACATGGACACAACTGTATCAATTCTCGTGGAAAATACCAACCGTGTGTTGAACGAAAGTCAAATTTTGAATTTCTAATCAATCGCTGTGAAGCTCAATTGTTAATGTCAAATCATACAAAAATAATTAGGTAATATTCACGAAGGCGCAATAATACACAACGGTTTATTAATTTCTCATTCTAAAGTTCAATTTTTAAAACCTAACAAGCAACGGCTCTGTGCAAGTATAAAATGTCGAGTACGATTGTTTTCAGTTTTCCGTTCGGATTAATTTCATTCCACACATTATTATAGTTTATAATATGAACATGGTGCACGGTTATGGTAGTTTTTTGAAACATCAAAATATTCAAAGCCCATGCAAATAATGCATATGTTACGGTGAAAGATGAATATTGGTGAATGTCGTCATTCTCCGGTGAATGACGTCTATTACCAAAATGATTTGATTATGTAGGTAAATGGTGGAAAAAACCAGATTTTAAATTCAAATGTACA
>JAIPRK010002709.1:0-14468 GCA_025469195.1 Chaitophorus viminalis | reverse complement strand
ATTTATGAATAATAACTGGACTAGAGTGTGCTAATTAAAATTATAGTTTTTAACACAAACAAATGCTTTTTGCATATCAAAAAAATACCCATCACTTTGTGTTACTAAAATTATTTTTGCGAATAAGAGGTCCAACAGGAAAAAAGCATCACAAGTAAATTTACCGATTAAAAAACTGAATTGCTTTACAATAACAAAATGATGTTTCAAATTATATGCTTATAAATTTATAATTAATATATTTTTCAAAGGTGTTAGAAATAGTATTGGTTAAAATAATATAACTATAATTAGTTTATAGATCTATGAGCAATTCTAAAGACGGATTAAAGACCCTAACCCTTCTACAGCCTTGTAAACGCAATTGAATCGATGATCCATTAATATGCAAGATTTTGGAGCTTGATTACCATTAAAACCATCTAAAATGTCATAAAAAGGTTCGAATTCACGATCACAATGACATGCTTTTTTGGGGTCAGCAAAATTGATATATGCAACAACAAACCCTGCTGCAGTTTTCTTGATAAATTTCCCCTAATATATAGAGTATGATAATAATTAAATAAAAATGTTTAAATCAATGTACATTATTATCACTAAAAAAAAAAATATTACTTTTTCAAAAAATGATTGTGTTGTGTCTGCGCAACAATTAAATCTTTTAATTGGATTGGTACATATCTATAATTATATAAAAATTAGCCATTGATTTAAAATTATATAATACAATGTACAAATTATGCATATAAATAAAGAAGTGTACGTGAAAAAACTCATACGACATTTAACAAGCCTCACAGAATTTAAACAAAATATGTAATATCATTACACGTAAATCATTATACAACAATTATGGTTAAAATACACATTGTTTCCTCGACGTCTTTAAAGATATAGGTCTCACGATTTACTAGTGTTGAAAAAGAAAAATACCCAAAAACGGTTCCATCACTGCATGGTACCTTTCCTACGCACTGTTCGTATATAATGTCTTTATTTATACACATATTTATATATTGCTCAAATCACATTTATACAATTTCTAAATAACCAAATATTACATACCGATATTTTATACCTATAATAAACTACTGGGACAAAAAGATATAAAAATCTACGGATTTAAGAGAAACCAAAGATTTCAATACATGTTATTAAATCTGTGTGTGTTAAATTCTAAGTATATATAGTTTACTATTTGTTATCAATTAGTATTAATATTTCGTGTGTGTAGTGATTTCATAAAAGGTTGAGTAATTGGTAAGTTTAATAAATTACATAATACCTACTAACCTGTTGATATGGTGCATACCACTTGTAGAAAATATCTTTTGTTGTGCCAGTTATCTGAATATTATAATATGACTTTTCATTCGGAACATTAAATTTATTTAGACACTCTTGTACTTTAGTCTAGAAATAAAAATCAGTTGAATATTTTGTCTATGAGTTTTACAAATCATGAGTACAAATACCATAGTGTAATGTGCATTGCCAGACACAGGAGTAGTACCGGTGGCTCTGAATTTCATCTTACAGGGATTTAATTTATATAAATTAATTACATAGAAATCCAAATAGTTATTTAACACTTTGAAGTCAAACACTTTAATATGATATAAAAAAATACAATTAATATCTCGTAAAATGAGAATAATACAAATTATTATAGGTACACGTGTACATAAACAGGTAAATTGAATATTAATAATTGATTTATATATTTATGTATGTATTATTCATAATCACAAATGTAAAAAATAATAACTAAACTCTTACTCTCGAGTTTCCATTTTGCACAGTAGTCTAATAGATATTTTCCAATAATGTTCATGCCAATTTCCAGGTTAGGAAACATTTCTCTCATTGTTTTAATGAAAGTTACTAAATTATCAGTAAATCCTTTGCATTCTGATGAAGATTCCTTTATAAACAAATGTGTAATATTCATCATATTAAACATTTTGATCAATAGTCAAAAGGTATTTGATTTTAATAATTAAGATTAACCATTGTGGACGTCAATTCCGTATGATGAAGTTCGCCGGAGTGTTGACGATCCGTTGCGGTGATGTACGGAGAGGAAGTTAGGGTGAAATTAAAAATAAAAGAAAAACGACTAATTTGCGAAATATATAAGCGGATATGTATTCGAAGGAAGAATAATGAATGACAAAAATAACAATAGAATATCCTTACAAACTAAAGGGAATGGGGGGAATGACAAATATATGATAAAACAATTAATACACAAAATAATTATAACCTGGATCGTAGGTGATGGTAGTCTCTTCGTGGCTGTCAAGATCAGACGATAATATTTATAACATTGGCACGAAATTGATGGCTTTCTTCGTGGCGGAAAAAGTAAGAAAAATATTGAATACGCACTACGGTGACGAGGGCACGCGGTAGCGATTATGCGGGATTTACGCACTATGGTTAAGAAGGCACGCGATAGTGGTTATCAGTTAGTTTTATGCATAACGGTGACGGGGCACGCGCTAACAATAATAACAAAAATGTAATAATAAAAGGGATGAAATGCACACTTCGAATGGCACACACGAACGACACCTACGAACGCCATGACATAAACGACATGACCAAAAAAAGGAACGACCGTACCACGTACGATGTTCATAGAGGGTGGTGACGGGGGGCATAATACAAGCAGTGCTACCACAACGGTCGCTGTGATTATAGACTGGTTGATCACACTGGTGTGTTAGCCGGCGGTTGACAACTGTATTCAACAAACATTATCATTAAGAACTGGTACCATTTTAACCATTTTAAGAAAGAATCAAAATCACACTTATGTACATATAATAAACTTTTTTTATTTGAACATTGTAATTTCTGAATGTATAACTATTATGGTTTTTATATGAATAAATATTATTATAATTATACAAATTATTATTATTTTTATCATTATCGGATTATTTTTCATTCCATGATATAACGTTTCGACTATAGTGATACTTTCCACATTATGGTACTGATTATAAATCATTTTTTGTGTACACAGTTGCAAAGCTAAATTTAAAACCTTAAACAAAATATGGTAAGGTCAGGTGGGGTAAGTGTCTAAAAGTAAACAATGGTACGAAACTACATGCGAACAAATAATATAGGAGATACCTATTCAAAAGAAAATTTATTGTACGCGGTCGAGCAGATAAAATGTAGGTCAATCACAAAATATGCTGCATCCAAAAACTATGAAATACCTCGACCTACCCAGTATGATTATGTTAAAGGAAGATACGGTATGAAGTCGGAGTCAATGGGGCGTCCAACAGCATAGTTTTTTTTTTTTATCTTTTTACATTTTATTTGTTATATATTATTTAATAAAGTAACTCAAATGTCTGAGTATAATTAATAGTATAATTAATTAGTATAGTTAATCAGATTTTTTATAAACATTTTTTAGACTATTATATTATGTATATGTTATAAATAAATATATTAAAATATGTTAGTTATTAACAACTATAAGTAATTATAATATGTGTTAAGATTATAACCATTAAAACTAAAAAAACTGATATATATAATATACCATCAATTAAAAAAAAAAAATGTTGATGGTCTGTCAAATCTTGATAAATTAAAATAATTGAATTATTTCAACAGAATTTGTTTACAGATTTTAATTAGTGTATGGCATTTGTCCCGACTAAGAATTATGTGGTATAAAACTATATTAAAAGTTCTAGTTTTGCACTTACCTCGGTAGAAGGAAAAGTGCAAATTTTTTTTTCTAAAATAAATTATTTTAATTCTAAATTTATAAAAACACTATTTTGAATGCAAATTTGAACTCCTGACACCTTAATTAATATATGATAAAAAAAATTATGTTCCTCATAAAAATACAATGAGATTTATGATCAATTAAACTGTGATTTTGCAAAACCCCGTCACTGTTACCCCACCTTAAGTACAAGTATGGTTAAAAATAATTACATAAACTGAATTTATGTGCTATAAATTAATGTTGTTAAGGAAATAAAAATTAAAATATACTATTCATCCCATTTTTATAAATCTATTTATTGTAATTTCAAAAAAAACAAAAAAACTTTAGTATATTATTTATGTAAAAATTATATATTCATTTGATATATCAGTATATATAAAAATTATTGATGGAAATAAATAAATTTGTCAATAACTCGATTATTATTTTACCACTCGATACTTGTCAAAGTTTCATTTCCCTACACATTCTAAATTTTTAAATGTGATTTATTCTATATTCCAAAATGTCTATTAACCAATTAAAATATGACAGCTAAAATTGATATAATTTATTGAATTGATTTTACTAAAATGAAATATTTATATTAAGTTTATTTGTTTGGTAACTAAAGTAACATCGTTTTTTGTAACTTACAATATAACTAGAACTATAAGTACATATAAATAAATTATATTGTCGAAGTAATGAATACAATAAGAAGAAACCTTAAGTGCCGTCAACGGACATTCTCAATATATTTATTTATAAATAGAAACTTACAACTAAATCTAATTCAGTAAGAATCAGTCCTTTGATCCCTGGGTGTGCATCCATAAATGTTTTTAGTCCTTCTATATTGTGATTAATCTGATATACTGCATCAGTACCGTCACAACAAAAAACATGTTCCCATGACATATGACCGTAAAACACATATACGGGTTTTCCATATTTCAGAAGTTTATCCAGAAGTCCTAAAATTATTTATATTTAAATTGATCATAAAAATATAAGATACGATTATTTATAGAAACCTAGGGTGGGCCAATATATATTTCATCTGCATATAATTTGAATAGCATAATAATATAATTTACTGTAAACTACAATTTTACATTTGATATAATTATTTCTAGCAATGATCCATGACTAGTAAGGGAAGGTAGATAGGTCATAATTAATACGTGTTTGATAAACCTTGATCATCACTGAAATTATTTGTATAAGTGACTTCGTAATTTGTTTCAACGTTGAACCCTTCCACAAATATTGATGTGCACTCTTTTGGCATGGTACCAATTGATTTTAGATAATATTTGTCGCCTTTTTTTTTAAAGTCACCATAATAATTACATGATGATATTCCTGGACCTATGATTAGACAACAAATAATTTAAAGTTCATATACATTTCCAATGCTACGTCTTGAATCAAAAATATACATTATTAATATTATTCTTATTATTATTATTATTATTATTTTTTTTTTTTTTTTTATAAATATTTATATCCAAATAATAACTTAACATTATTTTAAATATATAAACACATTCAAAAGTTATTATACTTTATTTTATGTAAAAGGTATGTACGTAATACTTAGAATAAAACTAACCTGTTATTTGCTTCGATTCTCCAGTAGACTGTGAATGCATTGTTAATGTTAGAGATAAAATAAAAATTATTGATATTAAAACAATAAATTCTACACCATTCATTTTAATTGATTTGGGAAATAGGTCTACAATCAAACCGTTGAAACTTGCAAATGTACTCGATGTCTTGTAAAAACTATGGTACCTATCCACAACTTTATGTTCATGATTTTAATGCAAGCCTGTGTTTAATGTGTTTGCATTGCTCGGCTTGTTAATTATATTAATAACTACATATTATAAAATATCGAAATTTGTATTTATTGCGTAACATTTTATTATTTCGACGTTTATATTATTTACTTAATATGTACTGATTGTTTAAACATGTTTTACAACTGTTGTGTCCATAAACACAAGTATCTAATATTTACTGGTTTAAGTGCATCAAGACTATTGCTGGCAAAATCTATCAACGTTTTAATAGTCTTAAAGCCCCCCTCCCCCCCTCAATAAAAAAAATTGAAATAATATTATATTTTAAGATAAATTACTAAGCATTTTTCATGTAGAAAAATAAAATAAAAATAACCGGATGCGTCTCGCCCTGCTGTACAGTTGTGGGGTGGAGTGCACCTCATTCATAGGATAGGTCATTACAAAGGATTTGTTAAATTTGAATGCAATGATAAGTATCATTGTATACGAAAAACCATTTTAAACGGAGTAATATGTTGGTCCAAATTGGGTATATTAATATAGTATTTTATTGTATTTAAATTGAAATTTAAAGCAATAGTATGCAATTTCGTAAAAATTAAAATTTCAAACGGTCATAACATGTTTTTCTTAAAGTTTAGTAGAATTTGTTTTATAGCTTTTTGAAGAGTAACTTATGGATAACTCAGTGTTAAAATTTTAATTCTTAAGTATAAAATGGAAAAATTTTATGACATTTCAACTACAAAATATCATGGAAATTATCACGATTTTAATCTAATTTATACTAATTTAAATTATAAAAAAAATTTGAGTTATATGATCTCTGATAATTTTAGTTACGATAACTTATAATATAATTTATAGCATTACCTATACTGAACCTTTTGAAGGTGTTTAAGTTAAAGCAAATTTTAAAAACCGATATCATTTGGCAGTCTAGAATATTATATTTTACATTTAATTTTATGTCAATATTCACTGTTCAAATGCTTATAAATATAAGATTTGATATAATATACATATTCAGTATTGGTTTGGCATACTTACCTATAACATAAACATGTTAATTCTTATCATCATACATAATTAATGCTTATATTCCATTCACAATCTCAAATCAATAACAAATGGCGCAGACAAATTACATTACAATGTTCCGTACTAAAGGATTACTTCCTTATTAGGTTAATATTTATAATTTGTGACTTATTTTTGTGTTTAATTATAAAATTAATTATTTATTATTTTTAATTATTTTTTATAAATGAAAATAATTTCACTCTTTGAAAATAATAATAATGACAGAATGAAAAAAAAAATGACGAAAATTTTGTTTTATTTTTTACACAAATTTTATATTGTTATATTTCTTTTGAACTTATCCCTCTCTCTCACATGTAAATAACAGTATGTTGATTGTAGTCTATGTACCTATGTTGCACTCGTATGTACAAACAACAATCATAAATTATAGTAACATATTTTCATAAAAGATTTAAACGATACTCTACGTATTACGCTGTGATTGGTTGAAATTGTATTTCGTCCATGATAATTATCGTTAGCACTTGCCTCTAGAATGTTAAGGATAGCGACGCGCGTTGACATTATATTAATTTTACTCTCACTTGTTTATTAGCAGGGCTAGGATTTGTATGCAACGGCATTTTTTTTTTTGCGACTTCTGATTATTGATTTTGTCAGTAATGTCCATGAATCACCTCATAATGAGATAAATGGTTTTTTTTTTATTTTGCATGTTTTTGCATATTAAAGCATATATTGAATAAAATAAATATAATTGCATATTTCGATTATAAGAATGCGAAAAATTCATGTTTTATAGTATATTTCGTAATTAATATTTATAATTTAATATTAATATTTCGTATTTAATTCTAGTTCCGCTTATTAATGTATAAAACATGGTTTTTTTGTCAAACACAAATTTTATTTTTATTAATACAATGGTGGTATGCGATTAAAGATTTAATAGTTTGACGGAGAAATATAAACACAATTAATAAAAGTATGTCGGTCAATATAAAATCCAAGATAAGATATAATTTGTCGGGTCTCGGATTATTTAGTGTATTACAACACAACACAATCCCACGTAGACTAGTGTAGTACAGACCGTTCAGTTGTCCATGCATTACCGTTTATTATTTAATATTATTATGTTTATTATTGTGTAAAATTATTGTGATTTTTATTTTAAAATGCCGAAAATCAAAAATGAAAGTGCCAAATTACGACAATTTGTTGTAGAAATTTCTATATTTTTGTGTTTATCTTATAAAAATTAAAATGCATATTTTTGCATATTTTGGTAAACAAAATGCATATTTTACAATTTTTTGTTGCATACAAATCCTAGCCCTGTTTATTAGATTCCGAAGAATCAGCTGTCTATTAACCAACTATCTCTCTCTCTCGCTCTGCTCACTGTTCAAGTCATGCTTAGTCGACTCGAGTCGAGTTCACCCGAATGAGCGTTACATAGCCGAGCGTGACGAACTGACGACTAAGTTTGAATTCAGTACCCACAAAAATGTTAAACGTGCTTAAAGAAGTATTCACTTCAATAGTAAAACATTCATCATAAAGTCAAATATATAGGCTATGGTCGGGAGCACGAAAAATGATCGCTGCACGTTATGCGCCAAACGGCTGTTTTTCTTAAGTGGTTATCAAATTCTTCGTGCCCGTGAATACAATACAGTATGACGGTACATAGTTGAGAACTAATGCCTACAACAGTGGGTACGAACAACGGGTCGTGGGTGCCAACGCTCATTTTTCGTGCTCCCGACTATTATAGTGGACCGATGTAATAATAGTGTTAAATGTTTTACGAAATACGTAATATGAGTAGGCGTTGTATACTATACGCTATACGGTCTAATATTACGGACGCAAAAATTTGGATCTAGTGTGACGTTATTTATCAATAATTGTATTTCATTGACTAGCGGTGTTCGTGTTTGGCTGGGACCGTATATCCATTAATCGTGGACTGTTCCTCTCATGTTTAGTCGACTCGAGCCGACTTTACCTGAATGAGCGTTACGTAGACGAGCGTGACGGCTCAGTTAATTTTAGTAACGCACCTAAAGAAGTTTTCACATCAAAAAAAAACGAAAAAAAAAAAACAACACACATCATTGTAAAATCACTCCGTTCAGAATCTAAAACCAAAATACTACCAACGGGAAATGTTTTCGCAAAATCATGTTTTGACAAAATACAATTTTTTAAAACGCTCTAACTCAAAAACGAAAAACTGCAAACAATTGAAATTTTCACCAAATCTTTATATTTGCGTTTTTTATACATGGTTATATTTTCAAAGTAATTTGAAATATTTTGACTGATTTATAGACGATTTAAGTTTTAAAATTTCGATTTTTCTAAGCTTTTTTTTTGAAAAACTGAAAAAATTAAGCTGTTTGAAAACACTTGAAAATTAAATACAATGTTTATTATGAGTTGTACTTGTCGCAAATAATAATTTGATATGTGTTTTAGATTCTGATTGAATTAATGGAAACTATTGGTTTTCCAATGATATGTATTTTTTTATTATTTTTTTTTGTGTCTGTCAACACGTTTTGGGACAGTTAAAATCCTTCAATTTTCTTAAACAGCAACTTTTCTGAAAGGAAAGTGGATGTAGATGGTAGTTGTGCTGGTCAAAAATGAAACTTTTTCAATATTTTTTGAAAGTGTCGAAAAAAACGATAAAAATATTACGAAAAATTGGGAAATTTCATGCAAATTCACGTTTTGACAAACTACATTTTTTTTTTTTAAATTCTCTTACTCAAAAACGGAAAAGCGCAAAAACTTGAAATTTTTACCAAATCTTTATATTAGGTTTTTTTTTACATGGTTAAATTTTCAAATTATTTTGGCATATTTTGACTTATATACAGACATTTTAAATTTTTGATTATTGCAAGTTTCTTTTTTTTTAGATATCTATAAAATTTATTTTGCTGTCCGAAAGCTCTTGAAGATTGAATGCAATGTTTATTATAAGTTATACTTATTGAAACTAGAAAATATTGGAGATCGTTTTACTCAAATGTTTATCACCCTACACAATGTATTTGTATGTATATTGAAATACTAATGAAATGTGTTTATATATTCGTTTGAAAAAATCAAGCGTTATAATTTATAACATTCACACTCGGTGCACTTAAATTAATATATATTTATAAAAGTGATGGCTTGCGATGATAAAACTATATGGGTAAGCACTAAAATAAGTATACTTACCTAAAATCCAATAAAGTTGTACTCATATTCATATTTTACTGGATATTTTATTTATTACCAAACAAGTTTACTGTGAAATATAAATTATAATATAGTATAATAAGTAAACAATTGTACAATGAATATTCGTAAGCTTATCTAAAGTTTTTGAATATTTGACAAACTTCGTATTCGAGAGTGAAAGTTAAAACGCTGTCGATAACAGTATAACACAAACAGAAAAATAAATTATATTATTATATTAAATACATTATTATAGGTAGACCTGTATAGATTCTAATTTATAGGTTTTTCAATAAGAATTATTAAGAACTAAGGTATCGCTGTTGACCTGTTCTACCACGTATTATGTCATAGTCAAGCAGGCGATGATAAAATGTGACGGTGGCGGTGACTAATCAAATCGCATCAGAAGCGTTTTGCTGAGCGTTTCGAAGACCATATAAAAACGCAGTTACCACCCCCCTACACCGCACCCATTCGTTCTAATACCACAGCATAGTCCGTGTCTGGAAAAAACTGAGAGCTTACCTCTGTATATTAATTTGCCTATACAGTAAAATAATTTCTTGATTATATTTACAAATATATTGTTTTTGTAATTTCTTCAGATTAAACCGTGAGCAATGACATTTTATATTATTAAAAAGAACCAATAAGTACTATTTGTTCCCCTTCTTTTTACTTTTATCTGTACTCCACTGATTTATAATAACAATTAATATTTTCTTTTTGAACACAAATTGTGTTTTTATGTGTTTAACATTGTATTTATTATATTTCTATTAATTTATACCGTTTATATTCAACAAATAATGTTGATTAAACCATAATTATTCATATAGGTATTTATTCAAAATTTGTCTCTATGCCAAAATTTATAATTTCTCTATTTCAGACCCTTAATAGCAACTCAGTCGTTAAGGAAGGATGTAAAGGCGTTAGTGTAAATAGGTAGTGGTCTGGGTTTCGAAACCAATGTTCAATTAATGTGTGAATTATTTGAGCCACCTGCCCCACCTCTTTACATGGCCACTGAACATTTTTGTATTTAATCAAACTTTTATTTTCTCTAGTATAATTTATTTTTGGTTGCCGAGCTTTGAAGGAGGGGGTTATCCTCTCGCGTTCGTCTCTACTGATCTACAATATAATGCTGTTAAAACTATATGTTGGTGATAATATGCATTATTTGAATTTGTTATTTTTACTTTATCTTCTTTTTCAATAACATTCAAATTCTTAACTAACCACCCTTGCACAACAGCGCTATTCTCTTAGACTAATATGCACACTTCGAACTTGCAATCGACTGATTGCATCAACTGCTGTAGATTTGTATCCTAAACGACTCACAGCTAGATACTACAATCCATATTTTAACCTTTCCGATTTTGATACGGTTAAAAGAACTGGGCATACGCGTGGGCCACAGTGATAGAATCCGCTATTCGACTTAGTCTGATTGCCTACCTGGCTGACTGATTTGAGCAACACCCAGGGCCATCCCGGGGAGGGGTTGGGGTGTAGGGGATGAGCCACGCCCTCACGACTCATCTAGTTGGGCCCATTCGGTTCTTAGCTCAGCGATCCAATGAGTCGGCAATTTTAATAATATTCAATAATTATTTTATATTGCATAATCAAATTATGAGTTCAAATATTTTCCTATGAAAATAAATATTACTACTTTATAATTTTATAAGAATATCATAATTAATAATATTTATGAATAGTATTAACTGATAATTAAAATTATAATAAAATTCCAATGAAATATTGTCGTTCCATGGGAATGTAGTATGTACTTGCAGCTCGATTCTCGATAACAATAGGTATGTTATTAATAGATCTGATGACCAAAGTACAAATCGTCAAATCGACCGTCTGTACTCCGCATCTTCAACCGTATCGCTATAAAATGTCACTACATAGTGTACCATGATTGACTAAACAGTTAGTTGTACCATTGATTTTATAATATAATATTATTAAATCAATGGTT
The DNA here is from genome assembly GCA_025469195.1 of Chaitophorus viminalis. NCBI lineage: Eukaryota > Metazoa > Arthropoda > Insecta > Hemiptera > Aphididae > Chaitophorus > Chaitophorus viminalis. The sequence continues at coordinate 2,602 of JAIPRK010002709.1, read as the reverse complement.
GTACACCGTTATATCTTCTAAACTAAGCTTAACATTTTACAAAAGTTTTTCAGTGTCTATAATTTTATATTTTTACATTTATAATAATGAGTGCCTGAAGTTCCACAATTAATTTCAAACGTAAGAGAAAACGTAATAAAGTCGAGTGCTTAGAATGTGGCAATACATTCAATGATGATTTAAAAAAAAAAAGCACGAAAAGAAGTTACATAATGGTAAACGGACAAATGTGAAACATGTTGGCGCTCCTAAAATCCAAAAAACATACCATCGTATAAGACTATGTCCTAAACAAATCGACTCAACACCATCAACTGAGGTTGAATTTACAATAAATTTATTTTAATTAGTCGATATACTGATCACATTATCAAATAGCAACTTAAAAAAATGTATTTCTTCTGTTCAGCCATTATTCCATTTTATTATTTTAACAACCTTAAGATAAATCAAATATTACTCACGAAAATTTTACAAATTCTCTCTCATTATTTCCAGTAAATAGTACAGGCTCTAATCTAAAAAGATCTAGGTTTAGTCCAAACTCAACTAGAGATATTATTTAGTATGTTACAAGATGATTCAAAAAATTTTGAATCTTTAATGGAAAAGTCTGAAGAAGTCAAACATATTTTACCATATGCCTATTTATTATGTCATTTGGTGTTAATTTTGCCAGTAACTGTTGCCTCAAATAAGAGGACATTCATTTAATTAAAATAAGTAAAGAAATTTCTAAGATCAACAATGAATGTTGACCGGTTAAATTTCTTAGTAATATTAAGAATAGATAAAGATATTGTAGACCAATTAAATATTATCAAATTAGTACAACAGTAGTCAAATTTAAAAGAATGTAGAATACATATTGAACTGCTAATTTTTTTCAAAGTAATTGTTATTTCAATATAGCTTTATATTTTAATAATTTTTTTTTTTTTTACAAGGTTAATTTTAATAAGAAAAACTTATTTTATGATTTATATATATTTAATATGTGTTAAAATATTTTTATTTGAATACCTACCTATCATGAGTATAATGTACATACTTTGTTTTATAATAAAATCTTATATCTGGTTATTCATTATATATTTATAAATACAATTCAAAAACATGAAGTATGAAATGATAAGAAAAAAGTGATAGGTAATATAAATTAATATTAATATAGTATAGACTTTCATTCGAGCGACGCGTGAAAACAACTTTTTGAGTCCACAAATTGATAGGTATACATCACCCCATGAATCTTAGTTCGGAACGGCTCTGGCTACACGACTGTTCTCATACACAGAAATTCATTTAGGTACTATAATTATTTTCCTTTATTAAATATATAACTTTAAAGGCTATCTATTTGCATTCTAAACGACTGACGGCTAGACATAACTCAAATTTTGTACATGCCGACTTAAATACAGACTTAAGAACCGGATATACCCGTGGGGCACAATGACTGGATCCGCGATCTAACGCAGTCGGATTGCCTACCTGACCGAACTACTTGCTAAAAAATGGTATTCTCTTGGATTGAAATGTTCTTAACGCCTATCAATTTCATATGAATCGACCAACGACTAGACTTTAATCATTAAATACTAAAATTGTGATTTTCAAACTGGGGCTTGGAACACCAGTCGTCACATAACCAAACTTCCTATGACCGTGTCTTTCCGCCGTAGGAGGAATGACCAACATCCACCACCTGTGACCCGTCTTCCCGCCATTGGCGGGATAACAAACACCCGAATCTAGTTCCCCGGCTGAGCGAAAGGCGGGTTTGAGACGCAGCCCCAATAATTGATATAAATTAAAAAAACCATTTGTAATTTTGTATAATAAAAATATTTTTTGAATTCAATTTTAAGCTGGAAAACATATTGATATTTGATAATAAATCGCACATGAGCTGATGTCACGGATCCCAGTATTATGTTGGCTTCAACCACAGCTGTATGGTGGCGCATCGAGATACAAAAAAGTGGCAATCGAAATTTCTTATCATATGTATGAAAAAATGAACGAAAAAGTCACGTTTTAGCGCCATCTAGGACAAGCTATCGTGTGATTTCATTTAATTTTAGAAATTTAAAACGAGTTATATGTGGTAAAATTCAAGTAATTCTATAAGCGCTACTAATACTTAACTTTTTTGAATCTTAGATAAGAACTTCCGTATGCCACCATTAAACATAGTGTAGTATAGGCCGATGTGTAACCATACTATCTACAGTCGTGTCTTCATCTCATTCTATACTTCTATAGGTTTGATATGTGATGACATCCATTGTATATGATCTAAGCCATGGACCTATAAACTAATGAACCGCGCTTAGAGAGAGAAGTAACCAGACGATATGGAGTGTGTGAAAAAAGATACAAAGCAGTAAAATACAGTGTTTTTACGGCTAAATAAGAAATTATGTTACAATAATATTACGTCGATCGTTTTTATCGGGTATTATTCAATGATTTTTATTGATAAAGTGTTTAAAATGTATTGCATAGAAATGTAACTAGATGTATTGAATGTAGAAAGTTACCATCCTATCGTGTAATTCATTTTTATTTTTATACCTTTTTTACCTTTTCGATTTGC